>OZ020293.1:5575403-5639858 GCA_963971205.1 Aethes cnicana
TGGGGGCTTAGAGATCTTCTACTATATAAAGTCCCGCGCCTTCACATTTCAAAACGCTCCAATGTATTTAAAAAGCCCCACCAACACTCTCAACACATGTGTGCGTGCTGAGACAGTAATCAACTATGTGTTGAGTGTTGGTGGTGCTTTTTAAAAAATGATTTTTTTCATGCTTCTTGAAATGTGAAGGCGCGGGACTTTAGATAGTAGATAGAAGATCTCTACGACCATCAATAGTTTTTCAAACGAGTTCCATACAAGTAGCGCGTATAAGGTCCAATTTCGTTTAGAAAAACTACTTCACGCACCACGCCCTTTGACAGTCGTTATCGCATCGTAAACGGATGACCAAACGTTACCGCTACAGGAGTTTCGTCCTTACCAGCTCACATAAATAGTATAGAATTTCTTTTTCACTTCTCCTATTCGAAAAGGAGTACTTTGTACCCCGTTTAGAGGGAGCAAAATGCGATTTTGCTCCCTCTTTTTTCTGCCCCGCAAAAAAGTAAGACTTTGCTCTCTAGGGAGCAAAGCACGATTTTGTTCCCTACTGCTACTGGTTTTTTCATAGGAGTGACAACCAGAGTGTGCAACACGATAGCAAAATTATTTAAACCTTGGGTGACATAGCTTGAATCCCTCGCTAGCTCAAGATTCCACGTTAGAATCCCTCGCTCCGCTCAGGATTCTATTCTGAAATCCTTCCCCCTCGATAAAATATACCATTTTGCTCCCTAGTCACACAATCTACTATTTCCAGCTCCGTGGCACCGTGACGACACTCGTCATTGCCTTCGCATGCGCCCTGGTCTCGGTGGAACTTCGACTTTTCCAACCGCTCGCCCAACTGGCCGGCCTGTACACGGTATTCTGGATCTTCGCGGCAGTGTGCATAGTGAGCACGGTCTACATAGTGCTGTGGGTGCCAGAGACAAAGATGCGCTCCATAGAGGAAATCTACGCGCAAATCGGCGGGAAAACTGACAAGAAGGAAAAAGACTGCGAGGCCGTTACGCGATTGTAAATATGCAGACTATTTTCTATTTGATTGGAGCAAATTTAGCAGTTAGGATTTGTTAATAGCTTATACTGCGTTTAGATTATTTATTTATTCAAAATTAAGTGTACCTATTGGATTAGCCATAGAGATTATCAAATTCTTTTTTTGCGTTTGAATAGTGTATCAGGCGGTCAATGATAATTTAGAATGTATATTACCTAAAACGTACAAAGTAACTAGAGTACTTACTTTCTATTTACTTAAGTTAGCAAACATAGGAATGAAAATATTAATATTAATTAGGTAAGTTAGCTTTTGTTTAAATAAATCAATAAATGACGAAGCATTCTCTCTTATAGAAGTAACGTAGGATGTGTAACTTACCAAATACATCATGGACACAAAGTTATCAGATCAGACCCATCCCTTAATTACGATCTCTTCCAGTCGACCTTTGGAAAGAAGAGAATGTTAAGAAAATTATGGGTTTTTGAGATTCTGGATAAAGATGGACGTATAAACATCTTTTATGTTGTATGTAATATCAGCTGAGAACAACTGTCGAGTAATCTGTTTCAAGAGATTTTATAAAATCGACTATTTATGACTTTATAATACTCTAATTTAATTCATAAGTAAGTAAGACTATTTCCTTACCTTCCTTATTCCCTCCCTATTTCCTTACTTTCCTTCTTCCTTATTTTACTGATCATATTAATTATATTAACATTAACTGATTTTACTGATTATATTGTAATTATTGAGGACGAACCCAGTTCAACTCTTACTGTTAGACCATTAAACCATTTTTTTAATGATTTTTAAGTTAAAAATAAAACACGTTTCACAAGCAATGGAATGTTTTTAATTGCAATGATAAATCCCTTACAATATCAATAATGTAAGTACATATATACGCCTCGTGGTCACAGCGTTGCTTCGCAAAGTGCACTTTTACTTCAAGACTCATCATTAAACATATAAATAAACCTTTTCATGGGTTAATCCGTTCGTTGGGGTCACAACCGTATAGAAATCTCGAATAGGAACTGATTAATCGAATTTAGGTTTTGGAGAAGTCGCAAAAATGGTATCTCTCTCATGATCGTCGTTATTAACATTTACACTCATTTCTAATGTTGGACATCGCCTTCGGCTCAGACTACCATTACCAGAAACCCAAGATGAAATGACTAACTTTCCGCACTTGCATCAAAATGTATTATTTCAATACAGACATGCAAGCATGCACCCGCCAGGGTTTAGAGCGCAATCTTAAGGTAAGCCAGATTTTGAATAAACTATAATAGCAATATTTTCTATTATCGCATGTTAACTTAGTTTCGATTTTCAGTTTCACAGTCAAATTAAATCAAAACATTCCGACGCAACGCTGTGATTTAGAGGCTCTTTATACACAAATACAAATCTGCATGAAACTGGTTATACAATTACACATATTATACATAATGTATATGTGGTCTACACGTATACGATTATAAAACGAAGTTTATATAAAAACGACACGAACAGTGCTTAGATTCTTGTGCTTCCTTAGCATAATAAAGTATATATCTTACGGTATAGACATAAAGCTACCCGCTATTTATTTAATATTTCTATTACAAAATCTATTTGATGGTACAAAAGATTAACATACTTATTCAAGTAGTAACTTTAATGGTGAATATACTTTACAGGTTTTGATACAAAGTGGTATAAATATAATTGTCATTAATTCTGTTACCAGACCACAGTGTATAAACGACGTATTTGACGCTATTGCTTAAAACCAATTACAATATGGCTTGCGTTGATCCGAGAATCCACGTTTTTGGTCATAAAGATATAAAACAGTTCTGCACATTTGGAAAACAACGAAATAAGTTGTCTATTGTTTCAAATGATCTAAGGGTGTAAGAAAATCTTCATTTTCTAGCTTAAACAGGTATTTCAGCCTCATTTCTTATGACCAAAGGATTTTGTTATGAAGTAGGTATCTTTTAATTTGATGAAAAAAAAGGGGGAAATGTTATTTTTGTGAATTGTATTACAATCGGTTTTTTCAAAACCTTTCCGAATTGAAATACGACCTTATGAGGGCAGTATTGTAAGATATCTAGGGGCCGTTCAAGTATTACGTAAGCAGATTTCTTACCATTTTTTACCCCCCCCGCCCCCCTTGTCATCAAAAGTAAGCAAAGCTCTTACCCCCTCCCCCTATGCTTACGTAAACATTTTTAGTTATAAATGTTTTTTATATTGTCATTTTAAAAATAGGAAAATCCATGGAAAGATTAGGTTTAACTGATACACATAGAGTAAGGGACAAAAATATTATAATCAGAAATAATATGATATAATAGATGCATTAATTAGACAAGTGAATAGCGCGCGATAATTTCCCTAATGCGCGGTAATTCCCCTGATCGGTTCTCAAAGCGAGTGCCTAAACATATGCATTATTTGCGGGAATCCCCGAAAATGCGTTTCGTTTTCACGCATAGACAATGTGAGGGTTGCCATTCGTGTAAAAAAGTAAATAACTAACGATGACGTAATCATCATCTAGACCCCCCTACCCCCCATGTCATCCAAAATAAGCAAAACAGAGACTCCCCCACCCCCCCTTGGTGCTTACGTAATACTTGAACGGCCCCCTACCACGATTATTAATAATTTGTGATATATTGAAAATTTTATATGGTTTCAACTTGTGTCGATTCGATTTCAGAATCAATATTAGTAAATACAGAAAAAATAACATATAAAAATGGTAAAGGAGCTGTCATTAAAAAGAAAAGTAAACTAAACTAGCTATATCTCATACCTTTTTACACTAACTGAATTGAAAACTAGTTACTTAATAAGTATTTTTAATACAGTTGTTTGTTTTTAGTATTTGAACTTTTTTTTTTCGAAAATGCATGTAAGTCGTTTGATGATGAGATGATCATCATGGAAATTGCAATTAGTTACGTCGGCAGGTAGATAATTAAACTACATTTCGGATGAAGTTCTGTCTGCCCATCTAAACAGAACTTAAGAGTGTTTACCAATTCAGATATTTGAGAAGTATGTGTGTAACAAGTATGAGCGTTTGTACTTCAACATTACACCAAGATTATGCTTTGGATCTATGCTAAATATAAAACTAAGTTTAAAAACAACACTAAAACCATCACAAGTCTAGGCAAGACCATTCGTAACAATATTGCACTTACTACCCGGAGGGACGCCATCTTGGCTTGGGAATAGGAGCATGTGTAGATATTTTTGAACTGTTCAACTGTTCGTTTATTAATTGCAATTAAAGGGTGACTAATTTACGTGGAACATGAAACAGCACATATAAAAATTAACGAATAAAAAAAATGTAGTTACATAAGTATATGAAAGGGTTTTCGACTAGGAACCATTATATTATCATGGTTGAGTCTATAATGGTTTTGCAACATAAAGACATCGTTCAGAGCCTATCTGAAATTCTGAACATAGCACATAAAATTGTCGTGTTCATGTTTGTTTCAAACCCAAAATCTCCCGTGATGAGAGAATACGTAGCGGATAGATACATTCTCGTATTTTTATTGTTTATGTCGTGTGGTGACTTATCTGGCACCAGACGGTTTATCAGAACGATGGTAAGGGGTTAGGCGTCCCTTGCGGGTTTAACGGACTAACTACTTGCATTAGTCACCGTAAAACGGAATCCAAGCGCGGACGAAATTGATATGCATATGCTTAACCTAAATGGTGAAATTGGTGAACTACAAAATAATAAAAATAACTTCGGTAAGCCTCTTTTTGAATCCGAGCTTAAGGCGAGCTCAACAATATCTTACTCCGTACGTTATACCTTTGTGAAAAGGTCTGTTATTCTACAGTACTCGTTTCAGCGCGTTTCAAAAATTGTTGTAAATAAACTAATTTTTTGATAATCTGTAAATTTTTGGGTTTTTCTTACTCAGAATTGTTTGTACTTCATTCCTGTTACAAGAAAAAAAAGTGTGCCAGATTTTACTACTGAAATAATATTTTCCTTTACGTCACCGTCGTAGAAATACAAACACCAAAAAGTGACGTAGTGGAATAGCGAATTCGATTCGGGACAAATTGTTCTTGTATTTAGATCGATAAAGCTATCGATACTGAATAGTAAACACCCAAAACATACGGACTGTGGAAAAAAGGCATTTACAACAAATTTTGAAAACGCCCTTCAGTACTGATTCCAATTGGTACTTAACATATTAAGTGCCAAGTCATTATATATGCTCTATTTGAGATTAATATCGAAACTTAATACCTTAAGATAGAATTGCAGTTAGCTTACTTCGAATGTAGTTAGTGCAATTTACCTCTGAGAAATGATATAGTATAAGATCCATTATTATGATCAACATTTTGGAGCACTAAGTGTGCAAGCCAAGTTCTTTTATCTATATTATGCTGCCAAAATCTAATTTATAAATGAGATGACACTAACATAAAACTAAATACTACAAAATAAGTACAGTGCATTTTTTTGCTAGCTCAAAAGTTGTGAAAAAGTATATTTAGGTTTAACTAAAATTAATCATTTGGTGTACTAAAATTTGGCATTTTCACGTTCGGTCGACATGTTCAGTCTTTAGCTAATTTGAATGAGCAATTTAAAGATACCATGGGGAGTGCATTGAATTAAGTAGGTACTTAAATTAAACGTGCCAAATTCTGCTTAAAAACATTACAACAAGCAGAATGTAACACTGGAATGTTAAAAAAGGAAAAATAAAAATAAGATGTCAAGAGCTAGACTAATTCATGATTTTGGAAAGAATCGTTTTACTTTTTCAAGATTCACTGTTCTCAAGCTCTAAGAAATCTGGGAGGAAGTTCAATTGACATATTTGTACATTTTGGAAGGAATTGACGAATGGAAGACAGAAAACGAATAATATGTTTAGTTAATAGACGTAGGGCGGTACATAATTATATGAGTAAAGTGATGCAGTTTAATGGTACGAACTTGGCCGTTCCACTGCCTCGTAGAATACTTAGGATAACGTAATAGCTTGGGGACTAGACACAGTAAGCAAAAGAAGGTATCTTACAAAATTAAGTCTTACATTTAATTTTATTTTAAGTAAATAGGTAGGTATTCTCGTTTTTAAAACAATATCGAAAATGCGAAATACTTGCTAATTAATGTTTTGATTAAAAAGGTATTTAGTAAGTTTCGCATTGCTTTTTGCTTGTTTCGATGACTATACTGAAACAATCATATCTGCTTATGAGCAGACATTTCTTCTATAGAAGAAATGGCTCTTTCGCTCTTACCATTAGGTACATGATATAGGAACATTTCAAATTGAATTTTTTTTGAATACTTCACAATAATAATCCATTGAGATTTCATACAATTTTCATGCGGTTCATACAGCTTTAAATTGGCTTCGACCATTCAAAAGCTTTCTTTACCCAAAAGGTTTAAGGTTTGAAATTGACACGGGCCAGGCGGAATCGCTGTCTCGAGACTAAAAAGGTCCTATCTACCGTTTTTTTGTGTAACTAAGATTCAAACCCTTTGTGACTTATTTTCAGGTTTCAGAACGAAGGTAGATTGAACCTATTTCTTCCCAGGGAACGATCTACAATCAGCAGCAGAAGTAGCTATGCATTCGAAGGGCAATCATACACGAAATAGAAGCTTGTCTCATTTAAATTTTCAGTTATTCAATGGCTTAACTTCTGCTGTTGACTGTACCTAATGTAACAAAATGGCCGTCGATCTTTTTTTTCTTATTTGAGTGTAGTAGGTATTGCCAGCGATTTGTTTTAAAATCGAGACGTGATTATGTGATGTCAGTAGGGTATAGTTACGAACACTATGTCCTTGGGAAGTAATGACCCGTGCGAGCTGGCAGCGGGGGAGGTGTGTCCTGTGAAAAAAGTTTTTTATTTTTATTTCTTTTACATCGTCACCTATTTTTTACTCGCAAGAAACTAGGATCCCATGCTGTACTTCCGCAGTTTTAAACTTTACGCTTGTTAGGGCTAATTTTACAATCGTCAGATACAATTCATTCTTCGGATAGTCCATACAAAATTTGAATTTATTCCAAAACAAATTAAAATTTTGTATGGACTATTCGACGAATAAATTGTATCTGACCATTATAAAATCAGGCTTAAATCAGATTCAAACGTGTAACGAGCTTTTGTATTTAATAGACAGTACCATATATTTACCAGGTTCTTATGTCTAGAATAAGAAAACAAAAAAGCAAAAGAAAAAAAATAACAAAAACTAAAACAAACCTCAAACTCATAACAGGTCAAACTTAAGATTGCGTTTGCACACTAGCCGCCATGTTCTGAAAATAGATGCATGTCAAGCTGTTCAAAAACATTAACGAAAAAAAACATTATCAACAAGCAAGCCGTACAAAGAGTAGAGATCTTCTACTATCTAAAGTCCCGCGCATTCACATTTCAAACACTTTACTTTAGACTTTAGACAGTAGATCTCTAGCCGTGGTCGCCTAGTGGTTCGACCTACCGCCTCTCATGCAGAGGGTCGGGGGTTCGATTCCGGCTCGCACCTCTAAGTTTACTACGTGCGAAATTCAATTTGAATTTACCACTGCGCTATTCGGTGATGGAAAACATCGTGAGGAAACCTGCACGCATCTGCGAAGTAATTCAATGATGTGTGCGAAGTCCTAAATCCGCACTGGGTCCGCGCGGGGACTATAGCCCTCTCGTGATGAGAGGAGGCCTGTGCCCAGCAGTGGGACGCAAATAGGCTGTAGTAGTCGTAGTAGTAGTGCTACAAAGCATTGCCTTACAAAGAGTAGGCGTACATTAAATATTTATGAAACAAAGTACGCACGTTTGAAATATTTCAGTTTGCTGAAAAACATCTGAAGTCGCACTTCGTAAACAAGACATGCATTCTCAGATATTTTTGAGCACCTATAAATCGTTTCTGAATACATTATAAGGAACTCGAAATAAGCAGTGCCGGATTAACCCATAAGCAAATTAAGCAATTGCTTAGGGCATCACGTCCTGGGGGGCACCACACACGGCAGAAAAAAAGATAACTTAAGTTTACTTACTTTTTAAAAAACGGAATCCGTTTTCAAAAAATAAGACCAACTGAAATTCGCAAAATAATTTTGATATAACCCCACCCCTATCCTTATACAGTCCCTATATCCTGTCTCTATTCCTATCCCTAAAAAAATATGGTCAAAAAGTGAGTAATCCTAACAATACGAAATTTAATAATTATCTGGGCTTAGTTTTTGATGTTGGTGCAAAAACAACTATTTATCGAGAAATTTTGGTTTGGTACATTTTTCGTATTATTTTCTGTATTTGGCAGCACTATTTGTGTTTTCGTTGATATGGTACCGAACTTCAAAAACCAAGGCGCGTAATAAGGTGAAATACTACATTTTGACCTAAAAATTGGGCCAAATATAAGTTTAGAAAAAATATATTTGAAGGTTTGATATGTCCTCTTCAAGCTGAGCTGTGGAAATTGCGATACGTCCAGATTGTCCTTACAAAAAAAAAAACATCAAATCATCATTATTTTACACGGGATGTCCAGAAAATAAAACTTTATTCAGTTTTTCATAATCTGAGCTGTGTAGTGTATGTTGTAAAATAATCAACTTTTGTCAAAAACCGTAAATAACAACCTAGCCCACCAAAGGAAGACACTAATTCCTCTCATAGGGGAAATAATACATGTGTAAGCGAATTTTGGAATAGTTGTAGGTGAAGGTGCCTTAAACAACATACTAAAAGTACTGATGGGTGGGGGCGCCGCTAACGTGTGGGGGGGGGGGGGGGGTTCAAAGGTCCCCTTTTTTGGTTTTTCGTTTCGACAACAAAAAATGTTCTAAGACATTATTTTGCTAGCGTAAATATTGAAATCCTTACTAATCCTTACTTTACTTAATATTATAAAGGCGAAAGTTTGTTTGGATGGATGTATGGATGGATGTTTGTTCCTCTTTCACGCAAAAACTACTAAACGGATTTTAATGAAACTTTACAGTAATGTAGCTTATAGATCAGAATAACACATAGGCTACTTTTTATCCTGGAAAAACGTATAGTTCCCGCGGGAACGCGATAACCGAATTCCACGCGGGCGAAGTCGCGGGCAGAAGCTAGTAGATAATAAAGAGGAAAGTTAACGATAAACGATTTTACGCGTAAGTTCAGGATTTGGTCCGTTATACCTATATTCTTTTTAGATAACGGCTCATACTTGACACAGTTGTACTTTGGATAATTTTGAGTGGATTCATACTGAGGGCCACCGCGGGACACCGCTCGGTTGGTGGGGGGGGAGAGGGGGAAACTTTACTTCCGCCGCGCTTCAGTTAGACCTATATATTTCCAAAAATTGTAGGAGTTATTGCGAAATGATCCTTACTAAATGCTTCATCAAATCTAATCCACAATTTTTCATTTTTATTGGTGGTTTTTCTTAACTTTAGATCGATATTACAAATTTCTAAATTTAACAATTTATTTTACTAAGTTTGATATCAAGCCCCCCCCCCCCCCCACACGTTAGCGGCGCCCCCACCCATCAGTACTTTTAGTATGTTGTTTAAGGCACCTTCACCTACAACTATTCCAAAATTCGCTTACACATGTATTATTTCCCCTAAGTTTTCCTTCCTTTGGTGAGCTAACCATTCCGTCATAAAAGTTGCGGTGGGTAAGTACGTGCGCGGACGATGCTTGTGCACGTACCCACCGCAACTTTTGAAGAGGACGTACATAATACCTATCGATTCCTCACTTGTATTTTTTCAATCCTTTTGGCCCAATTTTAATATTGGGCTTTTAAACGTGCCCAAATTGGGGTTTCTCTCCTATTACGCGCCCTAAGATAATTATTAATTTTCGTATTATTAGGAATTACTTAATTTTTGGCCATTATTTGCTTTACAGGGTAGGAATAGAGACGAACGGGGACTGTATAAAGATAGGGGTGGGGTATATCAAAATCATTTTGTGATTTTCAGTAGGTTCTTTGTTTGAAGGCGATCCAATTTTTTTTCAAGAAATTAAACTTGAGTTATCATTATCATTTTCGTTTTTTTTTTCATACTTTTTAGTGATGGAACAATCACCAAAAAGTTTCATCTTCATTTATTGTCACTGAACTAAACAAGGCTTGTACTTTTAGAACTTAGAATGGGTATAGTTAGTTATCCTTAGGAGATAAACATACGCAATCACGGACTTTTAACGTTAAGTAATATTAGCCAGTGTTTTATATGCAAGCTTCCAGTCGGCTTGATTTTCTCCGCCATCCTGAACTATTCTCATTATTTTTCATCCAATTTACAGAAAACCATTACAAATTATATATTAAAACCTTCCTAGAGAACTACTCTATCTATTTGTGAAAACCGCATCCAAATCGGTTAAACGTGGACAAACATACAAACATATGGGTCAAACTTAGAATCTCCTTTTTTCTGAAGTCGGAGCACGTGGGGGGGAGGGGGGGAGGGCACACAGGCGTGGATTGCTTAGGGCATCAAGTAGTCTTAATCCGGCACTGGAAATAAGGTAAAGTAAAACACTAAATTTCTTGACAATAAGATCATGATCACATATTAATGATCACCTATGACACGAGTATGGTTGGATAGAAGCAGGTGGCGATTTGTGGTCGCTGCCTACCCCAACGGGAATCAGGTGTGATTTTATGTGTGGTATGGACGTAGTTATGCAAAAACGTTCCAAGCCACATGACTTGCAAAATTTTTAGTAAGACGTAATTCGAAAACCATTTCGGTATTTTTGACTAAAGGGTTCAATGACAAAGTTTCAGTTTATTTTCGTTCTTTACTTTTAGAGAAAATCGTGTTTCAGTTGTACCTGGTGCGTGCCGACCAAGTGACGTCATATGGCTCAAGCACTGTACGGATGTAGCGCGCACTGAACGAATTATATGCGCAGGAGCGTTAAGTAAGTACGTCATTTTTGACTTACTCCTTACGTCCTTTTAGAATGAGGAGTTTTTTTTAATTTCAAATTTTTAGTATGAAATTTACGAGTCACAAAAAAAAGACGTGTCCTTTAAAAATGTTCAAACTTTCTAACTAGATATTAAAATAGACATGTTTAAAAAACTAAATGTTGTCGATTGCGTGCTCTATGTACTAAACTGAAAAATCAAATCAACTACGTCCGTATGTACGTTCGCTTCCATATCTCTAACGGCGACGTTACAATGTTATAATATAATGCCCGGGATACACGAGGCTAGTTTTTCAAGCCAGTATAGTAAGCTAGTTAGTAAGCTAGGAAGCTAGTAAAACTGTCCTCGCTTGAACACTGGCTAGTACTGTCTACATGACGCCAGTAATTTTAAGTCAGTTCGACAGTGCCAGTACCATTGCACAGTAGTGTCGTAAAAAAATCGTCGGTAAATATGAACGTCATTCGTAAAAAGAACACAGTACGATTGAAACAATCACTTCGGAAACTATGTAAATTTGTTTTAGATGAATTACTTGCCGGACGGATACTAGCTTCGTCGGCCACACGAAGTTAGTACACAAGCCAGGCTAGCGAAATCGGTGGTGGGGGGGCGCTACTAGCTCAAAAAATAGGACGGCAAGCTATTAAAACTATCCTGGCTTCAGCACTAGCTTACTAGTTTGAAAGTTAAGCTAGTTTTGTATACACGAAGATAGACCCACTAGCTTGCCAGCTTACTAGCACTAGCTTACTATACTGGCTTGAAAAACTAGCCTCGTGTACACCGGGCATAAGTGTTATAAGTCAAGCCAGTGAAGACTTGCCTGCACGTTGTTGTCGTGCAGGAAGCGGCGCGGCGGCTGCGGCCGCGGCATCGGCTCGTCGCTGTCCTCGTCCTCCTCGAAGTCTGGAACATTCGAATATCTTTTACCCTTACACCCTTATGAGGGTTTATCCCGAAAGTTGGCAACGTCGCATATAGCTGTCAAATGTTTCGCTGCTTTTATAAATTTCTCAATATTACTGAATTTAAAGGCAGTTATCATTATATGGTTGAATGACGCGTCTCCGACTGACGGGACCCCAATTATTTCCATGCCAAATTTCATCTCAATCGGTCTAGCGGTTGAAGCGTGAAGAGGTAACAGACATACATACAGACAGACAGAGTTACTTTCGCATTTATAATATTAGTATGAATAACATGGATGACTACGATAGAATTAAAAAGAAAGAGGGACAAGAGGAGAGGGGGAGGGGAAAGAGGGACAGAAAAGAATTGTCAAGTATGAACTTGACAATTATTTTCTATTAAATCGAACAAAGTCAAATGAAAGTATGAAAGAGATGGAGAGAGTTAGATGTCATTCATGATAAACCCCCAACGCGACGCCACCGCTACGTTGTGCAGAGTTTCTCGGGCGTGCGCTTGTATAATCTGTACTGTATGATGTCAACAGTGCTCCCCTGCCGCCCGGCCGTCTTTTACCCCCGGGGAGGGTTACAAGCTATAGCCGCCTCTCGAGGTACCCGCGTAGGACCCATTTTCGCCCGTTCCCATGGGGAAATTCGGGAAATACTGCCTTAGTGCTCCCATACACTCCCTAAGGAACCTACATGCCATTCTACGGCCTATTTCAGCTGTGCGCTGTCTGTTATTCACCCAATCAGTCAGTAACGGAAAAGTTCTGTGCATTTGATCAAACATATTATTTTGTGTTTCACTTCTTATTCTTCGTACATAATTGAGTTAGGTATATATAAGGTGCTAACAAATTAGTCACGGATATTTTTACAGCTGATAGTACTCGGCTCTCGAAGTACATTTAAGTATGAAACATCATTGGTTTTGTTATGTTTTTTTGGAGAAAAATAGGAAACAAATTTGCTACGTTAAGGTGAGTAGTGAGGCAAAAATGCAAAATCGAGGTGTTTTTGTAACCATTTTTCTATAATTGTAACAAGTAGTCATCTGCAAAGTTTACGAATATGGAACACAAATATAGTCAATTAGTGTTTCTGGTATTTTATATCGTCTTATATGTAATGATTTGTACTATGGATGTCATTTAAGAAATCCTTAATCCTCCTATATGTAACCATTTCTTTCCGCTTAGGAAAAAATCTGCGTTGCCAAATTTTTTGCAAGTACTTTTCAGAATTTTATCTAGGGCTTGACCTTCTTAACTTTTATGATAAATAGCTTTTAGACGAAAAACCTATGTCTTACTTAGTGTATAATCACAAGTATCACAACACACATTTGCTGCGCTTATTAACGTAGGCGCTTTGTTGAATTATGCGGCGTTTTTAATATTTTTAAATATTTTTATTTATTAATTTAAAAATATCTAAACTACGAGGGGCGTTCAAAATATTCTCGGTATTGATATCTTATAACCTCTTTTTGAATTTGTTTTGTTACTGGCTGGTAAGGTTCATTCTTTGACATTAAAAAAAGTATAATTCAAACCGAGATGTTCTTTTGTTTTTCTGCAATTTCTGAACAAACACGAACACAATGAGTGAATTAACAATGTTAACGAAATTAGAACATCGTTCCGTAATAAAATTCTTGACGAAACAGGGTAAAAACCAAAAAACCATAAAAGAGGAAATGGATTGTGTTTACCGTGAGTCTGCTCCTTCTTTATCTACAATTCAAAAGTGGTCAAGCGAATTCAAACGTGGCAGGGAGAGTATTGAAGATGACCCTAGACCTGGCCGGCCTGTAGTAGCTACTTCACAAGAAAATATTGATCAGGTGGAAAACCTTATATTGGAAGATGGTCGAGTGAAGATAAAATCAATAGCTCAAGTAACCAATCTTTCTATTGGTACCGTACATGACATTATCCATGACCATCTTAATATGTCAAAGGTCAGTGCAAGATGGGTTCCGCGAATGCTGACTCGACTTCAAAAAGATGTGCGTGCAGCTTGCTGTTCCGATTTTATTGACCTGTGTGGTGAAAATCCTGATGAGGTGCTGCAAAAGATAGTTACTGGAGATGAAACCTGGGTTCATCATTATGACCCAGAGAGTAAACAGGAGTCCATGCAGTGGCACATTAAGGGTTCAGCTCATCCCAAGAAGTTCAAGGTCGTCCCTTCCGCTGGCAAGGTCATGGCAACAATATTTTGGGATTGTGAAGGAGTATTGTTGATCGATTATAAAGAAAAAGGTGTAAATATCACGGGACAGTACTACGCGAATATTCTACATCAATTAAGGGACGCAATAAAAGAAAAAAGGCGAGGAAAGTTGTCTAAAGGTATTCTGCTTCTGCATGACAACGTCCCTGTCCATACTGCTCATATTGCCAAGGCAGCTATTGCTGAATGTGGGTTCGGAACTATAACTCATCCACCGTATAGTCCGGACTTAGCCCCCAGCGACTTCTTTTTGTTCCCCAATCTCAAAAAGGATCTGCGTGGAAATCGATTTTTTGACGATGAGGCGTTGAAGGCGGCAGTAGAGGAGCACTTTTATACCATGGATAAAAAATATTTTTATGAGGGATTAAAAAAAATAATTGATCGATCTTTTAAGTGTATTAACATAGGGGGGGAGTATATTGAAAAATAAAAAATATCAAACTGTTCATACTTGTTTGTTTTCATTCCAATACCGAGAATATTTTGAACGCCCCTCGTATCATGATTACTAAAGCTAGAAGTAGAAAAGTTCGTTTCAAAAATTTGACTTTTATATTGGATTTGAAGTCGTGTTATTTTTCTATAACTTCATTGCATTATACAGAAAGTTGTGGATGTGAACAAGGCGACGTTGCGAGTTTCGGCACTCGTGTTGTTTACCTCGCGGTCGCGCGCGCTGTTGCCAGCTTGGTAGGTATCCCGAACTCAACCAGAAAAGTAGGGTCGCTTCGCCTGTTTGCGTCCACTTAGTGGAGTTGGCAAGTTTGAAGGTGAAAATAAAAATGTTCTAATTGAAATTTTGATTATAAAAGGAACGTAATGTATTGATTATATAGTCCTTTTCAATATACTCGTAACTTACGGTTTTGGTCGAAACGTCTGGTGGTTTTCAAAAAAACGACACAAATAGGCATATTAGGCGATTTACCAAGTTTGCGTCCACTTAATCCAGATTGCGTCCAGGTGGACGATGGCCCAATTCACGTCCACCAACTTAGAAAAGGAATCTGAATTGATGTTTTTATAGATAACTAGCTTTTCCCCGCAACTTCGTATGCGCAGAAATATTAAAATGAAAGATCCCGTTTTTCCCGTTCCCGTGGGAATTTCGGGAAATTCTCTCTTAGCGCTCCCATACGTTCCCTAAGGAACCTGCATGCCAAATTTCAGCCCGATCCGTCCAGTGGTTTGGGCTGTGCGTTGATAGATCACTATGTCAGTCAGTCACCTTTGAGTTTTATACACGGTGGGTCAGAAAATATGGCAAATAATTAACCCACCATATCGGCTATCGATTCTAAGTATATTGTATAGGTCTTTAATTTTTTTTCGAGTTGGTAAAAAAAAAATGTATATGGGATTGGTTGTGTGAGCGACGCCTGAATCCTATACAAAATATGTTTACCTATACAATATACTTAGAATCGATAGCCGATACTATGGGTTAATTAGGTATTTGCCATATTTTCTGACCCACCATGTATATTTAGATGTACAGAATATATGTTTAGATTGTACAGAATGATCGGATTTTAACAATGACTTTATTCAAGAATATTTGACATTAAAAAATCATGATTATAATTAATAAAACCATGAAGATTTTTTTTCCAGACAGGCCAGTTTTCCTGCTGTTTGAACTTTATAATGTATGTAGTCATTAATCGGGGTTTTACCCTACATACGCATAATGCCTAATTGCATTGCATATTCTTAAACTACGACTTTGATACGAAAAAACATTAAAAATATCTAAATATCACTAGTACCATGTTCAGCATGTAAATTAATTAAAAAAGTATTCAATTCATAAAAAAAATATACAAAAAGATATTTTAAGCGGTGATTTGAACCCGCGCAAGAGGGCGCTCTCATGTACGTCATGATGAATTTGGACCGCTGGGCCACGGTAGACTTAAGGTGAGTAGTGAGGCAAAAATGCAAAATCGAGGTGTTTTTGTAACCATTTTTCTATAATTGTAACAAGTAGTCATCTGCAAAGTTTACGAATATGGAACACAAATATAGTCAATTAGTGTTTCTGGTATTTTATATCGTCTTATATGTAATGATTTGTACTATGGATGTCATTTAAGAAATCCTTAATCCTCCCATATGTAACCATTTCTTTCCGCTTAGGAAAAAATCTGCGTTGCCAAATTTTTTGCAAGTACTTTTCAGAATTTTATCTAGGGCTTGACCTTCTTAACTTTTATGATAAATAGCTTTTAGACGAAAAACCTATGTCTTACTTAGTGTATAATCACAAGTATCACAACACACATTTGCTGCGCTTATTAACGTAGGCGCTTTGTTGAATTATGCGGCGTTTTTAATATTTTTAAATATTTTTATTTATTAATTTAAAAATATCTAAACTATCATGATTACTAAAGCTAGAAGTAGAAAAGTTCGTTTCAAAAATTTGACTTTTATATTGGATTTGAAGTCGTGTTATTTTTCTATAACTTCATTGCATTATACAGAAAGTTGTGGATGTGAACAAGGCGACGTTGCGAGTTTCGGCACTCGTGTTGTTTACCTCGCGGTCGCGCGCGCTGTTGCCAGCTTGGTAGGTATCCCGAACTCAACCAGAAAAGTAGGGTCGCTTCGCCTGTTTGCGTCCACTTAGTGGAGTTGGCAAGTTTGAAGGTGAAAATAAAAATGTTCTAATTGAAATTTTGATTATAAAAGGAACGTAATGTATTGATTATATAGTCCTTTTCAATATACTCGTAACTTACGGTTTTGGTCGAAACGTCTGGTGGTTTTCAAAAAAACGACACAAATAGGCATATTAGGCGATTTACCAAGTTTGCGTCCACTTAATCCAGATTGCGTCCAGGTGGACGATGGCCCAATTCACGTCCACCAACTTAGAAAAGGAATCTGAATTGATGTTTTTATAGATAACTAGCTTTTCCCCGCAACTTCGTATGCGCAGAAATATTAAAATGAAAGATCCCGTTTTTCCCGTTCCCGTGGGAATTTCGGGAAATTCTCTCTTAGCGCTCCCATACGTTCCCTAAGGAACCTGCATGCCAAATTTCAGCCCGATCCGTCCAGTGGTTTGGGCTGTGCGTTGATAGATCACTATGTCAGTCAGTCACCTTTGAGTTTTATACACGGTGGGTCAGAAAATATGGCAAATAATTAACCCACCATATCGGCTATCGATTCTAAGTATATTGTATAGGTCTTTAATTTTTTTTCGAGTTGGTAAAAAAAAAATGTATATGGGATTGGTTGTGTGAGCGACGCCTGAATCCTATACAAAATATGTTTACCTATACAATATACTTAGAATCGATAGCCGATACTATGGGTTAATTAGGTATTTGCCATATTTTCTGACCCACCATGTATATTTAGATGTACAGAATATATGTTTAGATTGTACAGAATGATCGGATTTTAACAATGACTTTATTCAAGAATATTTGACATTAAAAAATCATGATTATAATTAATAAAACCATGAAGATTTTTTTTCCAGACAGGCCAGTTTTCCTGCTGTTTGAACTTTATAATGTATGTAGTCATTAATCGGGGTTTTACCCTACATACGCATAATGCCTAATTGCATTGCATATTCTTAAACTACGACTTTGATACGAAAAAACATTAAAAATATCTAAATATCACTAGTACCATGTTCAGCATGTAAATTAATTAAAAAAGTATTCAATTCATAAAAAAAATATACAAAAAGATATTTTAAGCGGTGATTTGAACCCGCGCAAGAGGGCGCTCTCATGTACGTCATGATGAATTTGGACCGCTGGGCCACGGTAGACTTAAGACAGCGGGCGAAATTAACCATTGGTATCGTTGTAATTTACGTTAGCGTATTTGGCGCGGTTATTATTGAGAGGATCTAGCTCGAACGCCCAAGGTCATCGACGGCTACAGGCGCCTTAAGACAGCGGGCGAAATTAACCATTGGTATCGTTGTAATTTACGTTAGCGTATTTGGCGCGGTTATTATTGAGAGGATCTAGCTCGAACGCCCAAGGTCATCGACGGCTACAGGCGCCTTAAAACACCCTAGTAAATTCTTTTCTGACGTGTAAAAGTGCCCCTATGTGGCCAATTTGCTGAATAAATGATTGAATTTTGAATTTTTTGAACCCTTTTAAGAACCTGCCGTTTTCCCGCCGAATTTTTTTTTTTCCTTAATTATAGTTAAAAGTTAATTGTTTCAATGTAATTTATTATCTCTTAAAATATCCTTGACTAATTTGTTAGCATCTTGTATATAAACCATTCAACGTCGATAGACACTTTAGTTGTGTTATAAGTATAAAATATATTTATGGGTTTCGCTGCATTTCAAAGGGATGTGGTCACTTACGGCCACATTCCTTATAAGGCCAAGTATTATGAACGGCCACTTCCCCAATGGGCCACTTCCTTTAATGGCCACTTAGAAACAATATTCCCCGAAAGGCCACAATCCGCTAAAGGCCTTTTCCTCTTATGACCACTTCCTCAAACGACCTTTTCCTGTTATGGTCACATCCTCAAACAAGATATATTATTAACTAAGTATAAAAATGCCGATATAAAATAGGAATGTGACTGGGTCGACGGGTCCCCGCTACGCGGGGCCCCTATTTCTTTGTAGTTTGCCCTTCGGGCATATATAGATAACTAACGAACCTTACCTACTTCACACCTTTGACCTATTATATTACATTTTACATATATGACTATAAGACCCTGGCAACTAGTGAAACTGGAGAATATAGAAACCGATTATCTAGGGGAAATGACCATTTGACCAAACTGACGAATAATTAAATTAGCACATAAGGAAACTAGTAAATTTACGAAACTGAAGCCTAGCAAAACTGGCGAAAGAGTAAACTGAAGGTTTAGGAAAATGACCCACTAGCGAAATTGTCAACCTAGTGAAAATGACCAGAAGGTAAACTGTTGAATCAGCAAAATTGACGAATGAGGAAACTGACCGGCGATACGCTAATTCGGCTCCGGCTCTCCGTCTTATGGTCTTTCGGGGAATCGGCTGAACTAGGAATTTGCACAGTGGTCTTTCGGGGAAATGGCCTTAGTAGGAATCTGTATTGTGGTCCTTTGGGGAAATGGCCGTAATAGGAAAAGACCGAACAGGGATATGGCCGATGTAAGAATTTCCACGATTGCCGTAGAAGGAAACTTCAAAATTGTGCAACGAACGTGCTCTCAAAACCATGCATTACGTGGGAGAAACTTTAAATGCTCAAATATCAACTTTATTCCCTTCTCGTTACGCAACATTCTACAGTCGACTTTTTCACCTTATCGCGATGAGAGGAGGCCTGTGCCCAGCAGTGGGACGTAAATAGGTTGTTGTATGGACTTTAGCCGTGGTGGCCTAGTGGTTCGACCTACCGCCTCTCATACAGAGGGTCGGGGGTTCGATTCCGGCTCGCACATCTAAGTTTACTTATGTACGGAATTCAATTTGAATTAACCACTGTGCTTTTCGGTGAAGGAAAACATCGCGAGCAAACCTGCGATCTGCGAAGTAATTCAAATATGTGTGTGAAGTCCCCAATCCGCACTGGGCCCGCGTGGGGACTACAGCCCAAACCCTCTCGTGATGAGAGGAGGCCTGTGCCCAGCAGTGAGACGCAAATAGGCTGTAGTAGTAGACTTTAGTATCCTATACTATTAAACGAGCAATATTTGTGCATATATATATTTGTAATCGCGTTCTCGAAAACGGCTCTAAAGATTTCGATGAAATTTGTTATATAGGGGGTTTCGGGGGTGACAAATCGATCTAGCTAGGTCTCATATCTGGGAAAATTCATTTTTAGCTATTTTCACCCGAACAAACCTCGGTCGCCCAGGTACTGTATTTAATAGTCGATCTTCAAGTCAACCGTAACGTAAAGGAATAGAGTTGAGATTACTTGAAATAAAACTCACCTCTCTGCTTTCTTTGGCCGATGGCACCCTTCACTGTATCCTCGGTATCGGAACCCTCTGAAAAACATTTAGTAACGTAAAACAACTAAATACATACAGATTTTGGAAAAATATGAGTTTTTGAAATAAAATAAAAATACACTCAATAAAAAACGGTTGATTCTTAAAAATAAATCTCACAAAATACTGAACTTTTTACTTTAAGCTCGATATTTAGATTGTTAAATACCTGCTTTAATATTATTAAAAAAAACAAACATTCTCATGCGAGTCATAACGTCCATATTGCGTTGAAAAAATAAAAAAAATAATGACATCTACATGCCATGACACAAATTCATCTATCTGCGATGAGTATAAATAAATGACACTGATATATGAATCTAATGTTATCTAAGAATCTATTTACTTTTCTCGTGTGCCAAAAGTTCTAGAAACGTGCCAGAAACGCTACCAAATTTCATGATATTACAACGTTCTAGTACTTTTTAATTTACGTTACTTGTAAAATTTTAAAAGCGGTAATGTGGCACATATAACAAACTTGTCAAAAATACAAATTATGTTAAAATCTTGGAAACTAAATTGCCGCGTAAAGTATCAAAAATTCAAAGGGGAAAAACAATAATAAATGAAGATGGAAATGAAAAGTACAGCACTACACAACTTAGAAGGCACGCGGCGAAGCACTTAAGCCGTTGACGTAGAGTCTACTATTGCTTAATCCACGCGCCTTCTTAGTTGAGCCTTGCTATACAGTAATTACGTAACCATTATCAAGTTGTTAAAATTGAGATTTTACAATCGTGCTCTTAATGGTACTAAATAAGCAATTGAAACATTAAATCTTGAAACGAAACGAAGTGGTTATTTTTCACTAGCCTTGGATCAGTAGGGTACTGTACTTACCAGAGTTAAGTTCCCGGACAAGGGTAGACATGGCATTGGTGACGGAATCCGCGGCGTACATGAGGTCAGTCCGCAGGCTGCGGTTGTCTATGCCCACTGGGAACAGACATTATAATCAGACCATGGAAGTAGTAACTAATAACTGGACCTACCTCTGTGACCAAATTCTGTGCCAGGCCACGAAAACTACCTTCGTACTCATGTCTAAGCTCTTTTTTTACTTTTTCGAAATTGACACTAGTCGTTCCAGATATATTTAAGTACGTACTAGCTTCTGCCCGCGACTTCGCCCGCGTGCAATTCGGTCACAGTTCCCGCGAGAACGAGAACGCTATAACCAAATTCCACGCGGACGAAATCGCGGGAAGCTAGTATGTATGTGATATACTTGTTTCAAAGTTGAACCTGCTTTATGACAGTTTACGTTACATACACTTCGAGTCATAAATTCGTTTTTGGGACCGATTTTTCGGAGTCTTTTCCAATCATTAAAATCACTACATAGTAGTAGTATTGTCTGGGAGAGATCGCTCTATTAGCGATAAGACCGCCTGCTGTATACCTAACAACGTGTTTTCCTGATCTTTTTGTTTTGTCCTTTTTGCTCTATTGTGTGGTGTTCAATAAAGAATATTTGTATTGTATAAAACAAAGTCGCTTCCTGTTGTCTATCCCTATGTATGCTTTGATCTTTAAAACTACGCAACGGATTTTGATGCGGTTTTTGACGTGATAACGTCTTGTAAATTGACGAACGCCGGCTGCGCCCACAAAAAAAAACATGACGCAATGTATGTACATGAATGTCCTCATGTCAATATATGTCCTGTTTTAATTAATGTTTTCTTATGACGTTATCACGTAAAATTCATATCCATAAACCGACTTTATACACAACCGATTTTTTCAATAGATAGAGTGATTCAAGAGGAAGGTTTTAGTATATAATTTGTTATAGTTTAAAGCTCAATTCCCGCGGGAACGCTATGACCGAATTCAACGCGGACGAAGTCGCGGACAGAAGCTGGTTTCTGATAAAGAATATCGCAGTTAAAGTTATGTTAATTAATCACTCACTGGTAGTAGGCCGCTGGTTTTGATGGAAGCTCCTACCATCGCTCCCCATACTTTCCATCCCACCTATGAGAAGAAATAAAAGAAGAATACGCGTCAACTTGAAGAAAATGCAATAACGGCTCGACATGACTGTCTAAGATCAAAACGAAAGCTTTAAGAGGGTTTACTCCGAAAGTTGGCAACGTCGCAAATAGCTGTCAAATATTTTGCAGTTTTCATTAATTTCTGAACATTACTGAATGAAAACATGAATTATCGCTCTATGGTTGAATAAAATATTAAGTATGGATTGCAACAGTTATCATAGGAACACGAAGTTATTATGGTATTATGGAAGTAATATCTTTTGAAAACTTTCCATCGCAGTTTCCACGTATTTTAATATAATCTTATCATTTGAATGCTTAACCAACAAATATAAAACGAGACGTGTCATTTAACCATAGAATGATATCTTCCTTTTTAATTCAGCAATATTGAGAAATTAATAAAAACAGCGAAACATTTGACAGCTATATGCGACGTTGCCAACTTTCGGGATAAACCCTCTTAAGAAAGTGTCGTTGGTTTGAGTATAACTTCAAGAGATTACAAATACCTGTAGCATTAGAATGACAACCTTCAAATAAATCAGCGTACGCCCGAAATAAGTGTTAAATGCGATAATAGATGTCGCTGCCTCGGTACTTAGCCTGCATCACAGAATATTTAATAGTACTACATACAGAATGGTCACGGAATGACCCGCCTGAATCTAGCCGGCGCGCAACTCGCGCCCAACTCGCCCTTACCGTCATTTGTTTCACCCGGAGATGGAGAGTGAATCGTTGGCCCGCGTAGTGGTACACACATATTTACAAGTGTACAGACGTCCTCGCACGCACACAGACGTCCTCGCACACAAACATTGACACTTCATTCGAATTGTGTTCGAAATCGTGCTTTTATAAGCTGTGTCCGCCCTGTGCCTGCATACAAATTTGAACTCCACGAGCAACATCTAGATGGCGCTGTGCAGGCGAAGTATGAACATTGGAAGCTCCCTGGCTATTTCCGATGTACGCCGTAATGTAAGGAGATTGACAGTCTTATATCCTGTAGTCAGTAATCAATCACCTATACTGCCCTTACTTACCGAGGCTATGCGTCATATCGATGCGCTCACGTTCGCCGAGGGAGGGCGTTTGGGGCGCACTACGCACCGTGCCCCGTGTATTCGCTTCCCTGCAATAAAAATTAATCGTTGCTCCAAAATCTATATATAACCCGCCACCGGAACACAACAGTGCAAGCGCTGCTATTTGGCGGCAAGTTAGCGGGGAAAGACGGTGGTACCACCCCGGATGGACCTAGGCCCTACCACTAGCAAAAGCTGTTTGCCACTTTGAATCAAAGACGTCTTTTTGATATTTTAATGGTTATTATACTATTCGGGGCGGACACAAATCTAAAAAATCAAAGATCATAGAAATCGGTTCACATGTTGTTGAGTTATAAGTGGTGTAACTAACACGACTTTTATATATATATATATATATATATATATATATATATATTTGAAAACCTTACTTTAATGTTGTGTTGTTGAAATTCTTTGGGAATACGTTTTTCGAGCCCTTCCACTAATAATATTAAATTACACTTTAAAAATTCGTTCTACCCAAGAACTTCAGCCTTGTGAAATTACTAAGCATGCTCCAACAAGGTTTATGTAATTAGTGACAGTTTTACATCATAAATATTAGAAATACTTTCATTAGCTATGTTACTTTGTTATCATCTCTGAAATGTTTCAAATAAACAACAATACAAAGTACAACCACGTGTAGATTGATTTTTTTTCCTTCATTGTATTTTAGTTTTAATTTTAATGTATTAAAATGTATCTATTTTCTATTAATCCATTCTATTCATATTTATTAAGCCTTCCTGTGTCATGGTTGATGAATGTATGTTATATTTTCATCCACCATCTACTGAACAGATTTTGATGTGGCATGCATAGGCATTCTCAATAGATCCTATAGAGAAGGGAATAGGAATCTCCCTTTCGCTTCTCGAGCAAACCTGTTATTCGAGACCTCAAAAGTGACTGCTAAGCGAGTCATTAGATCCCAAAGTCCAAACGTCGGTCGGCGCGTAAAGTGACATAGCTGCCCCCGCGCAATGAAATCGTGAACGTGTATGAGCTAGACGCACGGATGGCTAAATTGCGCTTCTTGAAAAAGTAATTTGAGTTGACGGCCGGATTGGTCCAGTTGGTAGTGACCCTCCCTTCTGTTCCGACGGTCGCGGGTTCGAATCCCGCTCGAGGCAAACTTTGTGTGATAAACACGAATGTTTGTACTCGAGTCATGGATGTTTAGTATTTATATATGTATGTATTTCTCTATATAAGTATTTATATCGTTGTCTAGCAACCATAGTGCAAGCTTTGCTTAGTTTGGGGCTAGGTCAATATGTGTGAACTGTTATTTATTTATTTATTTTATTTATTTGCTCTCTCGGTAAATTTGGGAGACTGCCTATTCCTTATCTTACTAATATAATAAAGCTGAAAGTTCGTGTGTTTGGATGTTTATATGTTTGTATGTTTGGATGTTTGTTGCTCAATCACGCTAAAACGGCTCAACCAATTTGCATGAAGTTTGGCAAACAGATAAGTTTGTAACCTGGAATAAGCTATAGGCTACCTAATATCCCAGAAATCCCGGGAAATCCCGGAAAAATCCCGGAAAGTCATTAGAGGGACCACGGAAGAGGACTTTGCATAGAAATCCCACTTACTTACAAAATTATGAATGTAATGAATGTTAGTGTATTAATCTTTTTTTTTATTTTAAGTTTGTGTACTGTGTTGTTTTGGCTACATCCTGTGGGTAAAATTGTGAGCAATTTATGGCTTAAATAAATCCCGTTCGTTATCCCGGGAATCCCGGAAAGCCCGTAATCCCGGAAAAGGTTTTAAAAGTATCCTGGGAATAGGGCTTCGGAAATAGTGTTAGATTCCCTGCAGACGAAACCGCGGGTAAAAGCTCGTTTGGTTTATGGGACATCCTATATCTTCAGAAAACCAGTAGAGTAGAGTAGTGAAATGGTCTGACCTTTCCGGGGCGGTGGGCTGCGGCTGCGCGCCGGGCAGAGGCGGGCTTTTGGTCGAGCGCGGCGACGAGTTGGGCGTCGAGCGGGGCGAGCACTGCTGCGTCTGCGGACAAACGGACCTTCAGGGGTTTCAGCCACCACATAGCAAACTGTTAAATTGGTATACCACGACACAGCTTAGAAGGCACGTGGATTAAGCAATAATATTTTTCTCAAACATGCAATGAAATATTGATATTATGTTCTTCTTATTAGCCTGGGAAGTATCACGTTTTAGGCGCGGCTAGACAATTGGTCTATAATGAAATTTCATACAAACGTTGCAGGCCTAGCCCGGCAACTCACTTTTTTTAATTTCCATTTGATATATTTGTAACACAGCATCTTGGCATTCCGCCATTAAAAAAAAGTTACAAGCAATATTTACTCTATGGTTCGCTATAACATTCTGCAAATACAGCTATTAAAAAAACATGAACCATATTTGCCGCATAGGTATCGCAGTTTTATTTATGTAAAAAAGACAAAATATATTATATATAAAATATTATTTTATTTATTTATTTCATTGCATGTTTGAGAAAAGCACTATACATACATCCGCGGGGAACGGAAGTCGTCGGCCTCGTAACTATCCGGCCTCACTTCGTTCGGCCGTATATAATACTCGGCCTGCGACATCCTCCTTCCCGGCCTCTAGTGATGTACTAATACTCTGCGTCAAGGGCTTACGCGCTTCGCTGCACGCCTTCTAAGTTCTCTCGCTCGGACATACAATAGACCCCTCTATTGTATGTTCGAGCGTAGTGTGGCCGTGCGCAGCTGTGGGTTTCCGGCTTTAAACCTATAACTCAACTCCCCTACCTTTACATTTTGCGTAGGGGCTAATATTAAGTAGATTATTTTGATTAGAAAAATGAGCCAGTCGTTCTAATTAATTTATTAAAATTCGGCAAGGAGTCTATTGATTAAACTTCATCTTATCTAATGTTATGAAGCTCTCGTAATTTCAGGGTCAGATTATTACAAACCAGGCACGTGTAAAGGCGGTATGCTTTAAAAATGTACAAAATGTTATCAAAATCGTAAAAAGTAAGAATTTAAACTTTTTTCATTTGTTATGCGAGGTTAATAATATAATTCTTACATTCCAAGTGTATCTAAGAATTTAGGGTCGTCGTTTACTTGAAGGAAAAAATAACAAAGTCTACAACTTTACAGTATTGTATTTTAAACTCATTACCTACTTACATAAGGTTCAAATGAGTTTTGAAGCTCCTAGGACATGAAAATAGGTTTAATAGCAATTCAGAACCCTTCATTTAATCAATAATAATACGCTCAACAAAATTTTGTATAAAAACACAGAACGAAGCGACAGAAATCATTCCAACGTTTGGAAGAGCAAGGTGTAACTACCAACATAACAACTATGAAGTTCCTTCTCGTATCTCTAGCTGTCTTTGCTACAGCGGTGGCCACTCCATGGGATTTGAACGACTCTAGCGAGATCTCTCTTCCTCGTGATTCCGTCAACAAGGACACTTCCAAATGTACCTTCACCGTCGTGAAAGATTTGATTGATTGCGAGTTCGACGGCGCCAGTGAATGGAAGGGTGTGTATTTGTTCCATTCTATTTATTACTAGCGACCTAGGGGAACCAATTATACACAAAAAGCTATCTCATGAACCCCTTTATCTATTACGAGCTGACCCGGCGGACTACGTCCCGCCTAATAGTCATGCGTGCCGTGAACTGTCCATAGGGATGACGACAACTTTTTTTTCCTTAGTCTATCAGAAGGATTATTGAAAAGTATTGGACATGTATTTTTTATTTTTTCACGTAATCAAACTTATACGAATATATATTGAGTTGAAATGTCGCGTGACGTCACGGTTAGGTACGATTTATACCTAACGGTTTGTTAATTTGATGAAACAAAAAATACGTGTCTAATATTTTTTTATTACCTGACTGACGGACTAATTAGGATTTCGATTTCTTCACCCTGTCGTCATCCCTATTGCGGAAGATGGCGGAAGCGAATTTACAATCATATTTAAAATCATCATGACTTTTTGCGTGCACTTTTTTTTACATTTTAATGGTATGGTATTGGAGCGGACACAAATCCAAAAAAATAAATATCATGGAAATCGGTTCACCCGTTCTTGAGTTATGAGTGGTGTAACTAACACAACTTTGTCTTACTCGTATAGGTACATAGGTTAAGGAATGTCTTACTGAAGTTTTTATTTGTATTTTTTTCTTACCTGCAGACAATCTGTACACAAGCAGTTTTGCGGGAAAATGCTTTAGTATTAAGTCTTTACTACTGTAAGATTTATTAATTTTCAATAAATAAATAAATAAAATAGACATTAGAGAAACCCGTATGTAAATCTGTTCATTAGTCTTTGGGTTTATCGCTAACAGACAGACGCGGCGGAGGACTTTACTTTATAATACATACTTACATAAACTCAGGCCTATTTCCCATTGGGGTAGGCTGCTTCTACTTTATTATAAGTGATAGTGACGTCTACAATGACTACTGGACGGAGATCCTTTTGACCCTGTTTTTCTGATTTACCATATACAGTATGTTGAAACTTGTGTTATTTGACTTTTTAGAAAAAAAAACACTCTTGAGTTTGTTGTGGTTCTTCTCATCTATGCGTATCCGAAGCGTATCCGTATTTATCGCTATTAACACGTTTTCAGATCTGATTGGGACAAAAAAGCTTATAAAATGCACGGCGAGCGCGGGAGCGGATATCCTGAAATGTGTCAAGGTACCCCACGCATTTGGGGAATTAATGGCCAGAGTCGAAAAGTACCCCCAGTTGTATGATGACATGTCGGACCTGCTTGTCAAGACAATCAGCGGAGATCAACAGTAAGGTTGGTGAGCAAGTATTTTGTGCCATTTTTGACGAAGCTTGATGTATAGCCGTGGTAGCCTTTTGGTATGACCTACCATCTTTTCGAATCCGGTTGGCACCTCTAAATTTACTTATGTGCGACATTCAATAAGGGTCACCGCGAGTGAATTCGCCGCTGGAGGCGCTAGAAGTCCTACGAGGTGTAATGTTACCAATTTAGCACATTATGTGCCATATTGAGGCAACACTGAGGTCTCCGAAACGTCAAATGTCACAGTAACATAGTTTTAGATTTTGTAAAAGCTTTGACTAACAGGCAGACAGCCCACCTGGTGGTAAGTGGTCAACTCCGCCTATAGACATTTTTAACACCAGAGGCGTCACCAATGCGTTGCCGATCTCGAAAGGGGAGGAGGATAGGGCGTATGGAATAAGGGAGGATAGGGGACATGGGATTAGGGAAGATGGGATAGAAGGATAGGGACAGGTCACCGGTCTTCTCACTCGCCGTACGAAACGCAATAGCGAACTATTACTTCACGCCGATATTCTGTGAGAGTGTGGTACCTCCCCGGACGAGCCGGCCCGATGCGAGCAATAATTTAATACTAGCTGGTGCTCGCGACTTCGTCTGCGCAGGATTAGTATTTCGAGTAGTTTATATACACAATATCTTTATAAATTGTAGCCTATGTGTTATTCTGATGTATAAACTATATTATTATAAAGTTTCATTTGAATTTACCACTAAACTTCTATAGAGTATATATTTGAATTATGACAAACGAAAGTCGATTTAACTTGATATTTTTCCTTTCAGATCCATAAAGAAACGCGCTGATAATGCAGTCGAATTTGATGTCCTAGTTCGAAATCAAATTTGAATATCTATGCATACTTATAATAAACATATATTCATAAATCCTTGCGTTTTACTTGATCTCATTCATCATTCATCAAGAGCTGGCACGAATCACGAATGGATTTAATGGGTGAATGATATATCTACTTTTTGTGCATCACATATTAGTTCCATAGTTGAATCAATAAGTAACAACCGTGTTTTAAGACAACCCAAACAAGAATATTTAACTTCACAAATTAAAAAAAAATTAAAAGCCCGTATAATTTCCGCATGTCTGGCAGTGGACTCCTTTCGGCTGAAATGATGATGATGATGAAGCACCTGTATAACAATGACAGTCACACAGCGACAAGTGACATTACATTCGTTCATTCCATTCATACCAAACTCATTCGTGAATCGATCTGTAGTCACCATAGCCCATGGATACTAAGAGCTCCAGAAGGGCCACTAGTGCGTTGCCGACCTGGCAGTTCACTCCTGCCTGTTCTGTATATCTTGATGTTACCTTGAGCATCCTCATCAGGATAATGCATCAGGTGTTTTCTCGACTCCTAAAGTGAAGATAGGTGGTCTTCCAACTATGTTTGATGTATGTTGGTCCCTAGAGTATACCGGTTACCTTGAGCATCCTCATGAGTCCCTCTAGCTGCTGCATCAGGTGTTTCCTCGACTCCTGAAGCAAGGACAGGTGGTCTACCAACTATCCTCGATGTATGTTGGTCCCTGGAGTGCACCAGTTACCTTGAGCATACTCATGAGTCTTTCCAGCTGCTGCATCAGGTGTTTCCTCGACTCCTGGAGCGAGGACAGTGGTCTTCCAACTATGTTCGATGTATGTTGGTCCCTGGAGTGCACCGGTTACCTTGAGCATCCTCATAAGTCCTAGCTGCTGCATTAGGTGTTTCCTCGACTCCTGGAGCGAGGACAGGTGGTCTTCCAACTATGTTCGATGAATGTTGGTCCCTGGAGTACAACGGTTACCTTGAGCATCCTCATGAGTCCTTCCAGCTGCTGCATCAGGTGTTTCCTCGACTCCTGGAGCGAGGATAGGTGGCCTTCCAGCTCGTCTTTCCGCTGGCGCAACGCTCGAAGTTCAGAGACCAAGGGAGGTGCTGAACCGGCGCCGAGGGACGCTTCCGCCTCTTGCTGACGTCTGGAAAAGAACAATAATAGAAGAATAGTCGCAGAAGAAGAGTAGTAGTTTAGTCGATGACATATTACTTTTGTATCAATACAAAAGGTACAATTTAGGTATATAGTTTATTTTATAAAATTTCTAGGATCTAGGATATCTATAGGATCTTGAGCGGTGACCTTCAATGCGCAGAAGTCGAAAACTAGGTCTCATAGGCGGAGGAGCGCGGGACGCAGCGGGCGCTATGCCGCGTCCGCACGCTTATTGGCCCTTCAGTCGTACTCATGCGCAAAAATCCCCTCTACTTTCGCTCACCGCTCAAGATCTCGTTAACGAATAATGAATCTTGAAACACTAAACTAGCATTATAACACTCTCTTTGGCCATACCTGAGCCTCGCGATCTCCCGCATGATCTCTCTGTTTTTGGCTTCAAGCTGGGATATCAGCTCTCGCTGCTGTCTGGCCGCGTCCACTTCGGAGCCTTCTGATGAAGACCGACCCTGCAAAAGTATGTCTTGCTTGTACAGTCAGAAAAACAGTACAACAACGCCAGATTCTATACAATAACAGCTTGTTTGCGTCCGACTGTTGACACAGGTCTCCTTTAAGCATTGATCTATTATAAGTAAGGATTCACAATGAACCGGAGAAAAATGACCCGTCAAAACGGGTGCCCGAACAGCTCGGGCACCCGTTTGGCGCTCAGTAAATTTGACACTTAAGTCTTATAGTGTTAGGTTTACTTTTGTATAAGATATTTATCTTGCCACATATTATAAAGATGCGTTATTGGCATATTGGAACGTATTTTCTAATGTCAGTTTGCTCCATATATTTTGACATATTTTGTTAGGCACTGTTCGGCCATATGTTATTATATGTCAATGGCTTTAAATAAACAGTTTAGTGACCCAAACGTTTGAGTGAAAAATTTAATGTTTTTTTTTCTGCCTCTTAAGACAAATTTCCAAGTTCCATGGTACCTAATTCAAGGTATATATAATGCTTACCAATTCCGGCGTTAGTGATGCTGATCGACCGGCACGAGGCTGCAAAAAAACGATTATTTAATTTTCTTCACACAACTGGTTTTGATTTTTTATCAAAACACTCCAAACCAGTTGTGTGTACACTGAAGAAAAGATCCTAAATCTCATAATAAGATCAAAAATAATTTCTCAAATCAACAGTCGTGTACTGTTAAACTCATAAAGACAATGCTATAATGTGCTTTTTCTTTTTCATACCATGGTGCGATTTTCGTGCGCCAAACGCGCGGCGTATCGCGCGATCAGCCGGTGCTCGTCGTCCACCCCACGCGACAGGTGCTCCGCTATACCTGCGACAAACACTAGCTAGAGACTACTACTACTAGAGATCTTCTACTATCTAAAGTCCCGCGCCTTCACATTTCAAAACGCTTCAATGTATTTAGAAAGCACCACCAACACTCTCAACACATGTGTCCGAGCTGAGACAGCCATCAACTATGCGTTGAGAGTGTTGATGGTGCTTTTTAAATAATAATGAAAAAATTGAAGCGTTTTGAAATGTGAAGGCGCGGGACTTTAGATAGTAAAAGATCTCTACTGCAGCCTATTTGCGTCCCACTGCTGGGCACAGGCCTCCTCTCATCACGAGAGGGTTTGGGCTATAGCTAGAGACACGTGTATGAGAATGTCGTAGGCTATGAGGTAGTCGACTTCGTGCCCGACCGTCCTTGAGGTGCGACAGACGTTGGGGGGCGCGACGACAGCGGGGACGGCGAGGGTTGCGGGGAGGCTAACCATCAGACAGACTTACTTTCGCTTTTATAATATTAGTTTGGATATGGATTAATATGGATATATTGAGAGCTCGTAAGTGACGTGGTGGCCTAGAGCGACGTGGTGGCCTAGTGGTTCGACCTACCGCCTCTCATGCAGAGGGTCGGAGGTTCGATTCTGGCTCGCACCCCTAAGTTTACTTATGTGCGAAATTCAATTTGAATTTACCACTAAGCTTTTCGGTGAAGGAAAACATCGTGAGGACAGGTTGCACGCATCTGCGAAGTAATTCAAAGATGTGTGTAAAGTACCCAATCCACACTGGGCCCGCGTGGGGACTATAGCCCAAACCCTCTCGTGATGAGAGGAGGCCTGTGCCCAGCAGTAGGACGCAAATAGGCTGTAGTAGTAGTAGAGAGCTCGTAAGGATAGTCACAAAAGCGGCTAAATCACACTCACTCACATGACAATAACATAATATACAGCACGACACAACTTAGAAGGCGCGCGGTGAAGCACTTAAGCTGTTGACGCAGAGTCTATTTTTGCTTAATCCACGCGCCTATGGAGGGTTGAAGTAAAGGAGCGCAATCTTTATAGTTCCAAAGGTGGACACAAAATCGGGTAGGTTGGGGGCGCTGCCGTCGCCACTCCAGTCAAGCCACCTAGACGGATAGTCTGCAGTAGCGCTGCTGAGGCGAAAACTATGGAGTGTGGAATCTGTCTTGGTAAGGAGCGCAATCTTATATGGCGAAATAGTTGAAAACGTGTCCAGCGGATTTGATAAGCAACAAAACAAAACACTCTCGTCACTGCCGTTTTCGCTGCGATTTCGCCACAGCAGAGCCATCTGAAGGCGCTACTGCAGACTATCCGCCTAGGTGGCTTGACAGGAGTGGCGACCGCAGCGCCCCCAACCTACCAGATTTGGTGTCCACTCTTGGAACTATAAAGATTGCGCTCCTTTACTTCAACCCTCCATAGCGAAAACGGTTGTGAGTAGAGTGTGTTTTGTTTAGTTGGTTATCAATTCCGCTGGACACGTTTTCAACTATTTCGCCATATAACATTGCGCTCCTTACCAAGACACATTCCACACTCCATACACGCGCCTTCTAAGTTGTGTAAACCTGTACTATTGTAATAGTATGATAACTCACTGCGGTGCGTGGATCTCGACGACCTTGAATCCAGCGAGCCGGTGTTGACGTACCCGGGGGCGTACTCCGGGAAGCCGTTGTGAGCCGGCACTGGGGACGGAGGCCTGGGGAAATATGACAAAAATGATCAGTTTCACTATGGATGCTTAAGAGAGTTTACTCCGAAAGTTGGCAACGTCGCAAATGGCTGTCAAATATTTCGCTGTTTTCATTAATTTCGGAATATTACTGAATGAAAACATGAATTTTCGCTATATGCGAAACTTTACAATTATCATAGAAACACGAAATTTTTAGGATTATGGAAGTACTGATTATCGAAGTTTTGAAAACGTTTCCATCGCATTTTCCATGCATTTTAATGTAATCTTATCATTTGAATGCCTAACCATCAAATATAAAACGAGATGCGTCATTCAACCATGGAATGGAATATTAACTTTTTAATTCAGTAATATTGAGAAATTAATAAAAACAGCGAAACATTTGACAGCTATATGCGACGATGCCAACTTTCGGGATAAACCCTCTTAAAGATTCATATAGTTACTAGCCGTTATAGCACGACACAAATTAGAAGGCGCACGGCGAAGCACTTAAACCGTTGATACAGAGTCTATTATTGGTAAACCCACGCGCCTTCTAAGTAGAGTAAACCTGTACCGGCGACTTCGTCCCGCTTAGACTTGGAATTTACGTACCTAATGATAAGTACTATACAAATAGATGGTTATAGTTGTAGAAGTATTGAAAGACTTTCCCTTCCGTGGAAAGCCCGTTTCCGTGGAAATATCGGAATTAAAATTATTCTGCGTTATTTCCGGGGTGTTAAGCTATCTTCATTCCAAATTTCATCAGAATCGGTTCAGCGGTTTTGTCGTGAAGGAAGGACAAACAAACACACTTTCACATTTATAGTACATTACAGACCTAGGGTGGTGAATTCGTAAATGTCCCAGATCGCAGGTTTCTGTGGCCGAACCGAAGGTGAGGGCCATAAATATGCGATCTGGGGCTTTACGAATTACCGCCCGTGGTTTGTCAAAAGTTTTACGTCTTGCCTTGGCCAAGAAGTGTGATTTTCTCTTCGCGTAGCGGGCAGAAAATCCCACTTTATGGCCAAGGGTGATGTAATAATTATATACGTCACACCAGGCCTAAAAGCGGGATTTACCGCCCTTGGGCCTACGAAAAATCCCTCTTCACGGCCAGGTGGTGACGTAAAATCGTATACTAACCACGGGCGGTCGTAAATAAATCCTCAGACCGCTAGATTATAGCCCTCGCCTCCGGCTCGGGCCTCAATTACCCGCGATCTGAGACTTTCTTTACTTGACCGCCCTAGGTGTGTAATGTACTATTACTCACACGATGTGGCTAAGGTTCAGCGTCCGCTCGGGCCGGTCGGGGTAGCGGGGCACGGCGGGGCGCGCCCGCTCGGGCACACAGCGGAAGGACTTGCGGAGCGTCGCGCCGATTTGCTTTGACGGCGATTTCTGTGAAAGGGAAACATTATTTTAGGATCTCTGTCGCTTAAATCCCGAGTATTGGGACGAGTTTAGAGTTTACTTCCAGAGCTGATGATGATTAATTTAAAGGGTCGGGGGTTCAAACCCTCTCGACTCCTCCCTCAGAGCTTATTTATGTGAAAAAATGTATTTCAATTTACCACTGAGCTTCTCGGTGAATGAAAACTTCGTGAGGAAACCTGCATGCATCGGCAAGTAGTTCAGAATCCATACTGGGCCCGCGTGGGGACTATAGCTCAAACCGTCTCGTGGTGAGAGGAGGCATGTGCCTAGCAGTGAGACGTAAATAGGCTGATGGGCCCATAACCTTATATAAAACCACCATAGCGGGGTTGGAATCAAGAACTGAATACTGTTTTTTTTTAATAACCTGCCAGCTACAGCACAAACAAACCAGTAGGTTTAACTGTTATCCATACTAATATTATAAATACAAAAGTAACTCTGTCTCTTACCTCTTACGCTTCAACAGCTGAATCGCTTTAGATGAAATTTGGTATGGAGATAATTGGAGTTCCGGGGAAGGACATAGGATACTTTTTATCCCGGAAAACTGCATAGTTCCCGCGAGCACGCGATTAGGATAAACTCAACAGTTGTTGGCTTGTTGGTTGTATACTTACATAGTGCGAGTACTCCTTGACCTCGTGGTCTACGGTGTGGCCCTGGCTGACCCGGCCGCGCCAGAAGCAGTCCTGGCAGAGAGTGTAGTTGGCGCAGCGCGCGCAGCGGTACCGGAAGCCGGTCAGGGAGCTCAGGCGACACGCCGAGCAGGCCATTGGGTGGACCACTGTTGGGAGGATAACAAACAATCAGTAGAATAAGAGTTATTCAGTCACCAAGAGACTTATTGCAATGAGTGTGCTCTTGTACAGTACAGACGAGTTCGCCAATATACAGTTGCAGTAAGGTCCAAAAGTGTCAACATCAAAATTGTAATGATTAATTACATAGTTAAACTAGCTGACCTCGCGGACTTCGTATCACCTTAGAATATTTTTTTGGTATGAAGAATAGCTTACGTCCTATTCTCAGACCTACTGAACATAAACTCCAAATTTAATAAAAATCGGTCAAACCGTTTCGGAATAGTTTGGTTACAAACACTGTGACACAAGAATTTTATATATTAGATAATACAGATATAAAGAAACATCATAATCTTCATCCACTGAAAAAAAGATCCACTACTCTTTTTTTAATTCCGCATTTTGCGCATAAAACAGTCACATATGATGGGTTGATTCAAAACTATTCCTGATTTTGATTATGGCGAAATTAATTCGGCCTAGGTAAAAAGGAGCAAGGTTGTTTTCCGTTACCATTTTCGACGCTGGCCAACCGGTGCAGCAGCGGCAGCCACACGAGACTGGGAGGGCCGGGGTCAGACATCAGGGTGTCCAGGAAATCGTTCACGGTTATCTTGCCGTTCTGTCGAAAACATTCACTTGAGTGAAAATCCAGGTTATAGGTTATAGGTTGCACTGTCAAACATTTGACATGAAAAAAAGGTTCCCATGTATGTTTCACTGTGTAAAAGTTAGTTATAGGCAATACATACACTATGAAGATTATCGAAAATATTATACAAGAACTAGCTGACCCTAACTAGCGGACTTCGTACCGCCTTATTTTTTTTTTGGGTATGAAAAATAGCTTATGTCCTATTCTCAGACCTACTGAACATACACTCCAAATTTCATTAGAATCGGTCGAGAATGGTTACAAACACTGTGACACGAGAATTTTATATATTAGATTATTTGGTAATTAGCGGTCACTGTACATTAAAATACATGTCTAGTAAGACATGAGCTGAGTAGATACATTTGGTAATCCCAATCTTGTGGGAGTTATGGGATAAAAAATAGTCAACACATAGACTATTCCCGTGCATCACTATATTCATAGCAAATTTCATCAACATCCATCCAGAAAATGGGCAAGAAAACGCAAAAAACAGCTAATCAATGAATCAATTAATGAGCCTGTACTCTTGAACTTCTTCACCATTTACGGTTTGGTATTTTTCGTGTTTATGAAATGTCTCAGAGTTCAGTGAGCCTCTTGGCATACACTTCCTCTAACATCTTACACTGTACTTCATCTCTAATAGTGACTCTTCTCCAATATGGGCCTACTGCATTGACCTATAATAACATATTGACAAACAGTGCCTAACAGAATATGTCACAATATATGGAGCAACCTGGACATTAGAAAATACGTCCCAATATGCTAATAACGCCTCTTTATAATAATAATAATAATAATAAATTTTATTTCAGGCATCTAGGCCCATATTACATATACCTTAAAGACTAACATACATATTAAAATGAATCTTAAAAACTAACACGATTGCTTCTTCGTCGTGAGGCGCACTCTGGAATCGCTGTTCAGTCTTCCACGGAAGCGACGGAACACGACTCCCTTCGGCCAAAATTCCTCTCTCGTGAAGGTTGACAGATGTTCGGTGGGAACCCTCACCACGAACGAACTAAAATTCACGCTGTAGCGTGGCTCCAACCGTTCAACCCTCAGAGTGAATTTGGTCTTCACTCGCACATACTCCACAATCTCCTCGCTCTTAGTGGAGTGATGCAGGCGGGACACGTACAGCTGCGTCGTGGGTATCGCGGGACGCAGCAGGTGGTTCGGTCCGGTCGGTGCGGTGCCGCACTGGTTCCGACTGGCGGGCTTCTTCTTCCGTTCCACCTTGATGAAGCCCTCCTCGTCGCATCGGTCCTTCTTCGGACTCGGCTTCCGCAGATCTCCAAGAACTGGTTGACTGCGGCTCAGCTGCCCCTTTTTCTCCTTTGCGGCATCAGCATATGCACGGGCAGGGGTCAACGCACTCGTGCATAACATCGCCTCCGCGGGGGCAGAGGGCGGGGCGGCGGGGCTCGAGACACCGGCTGTAGTGACAACAGCCGATGACGCATCCAACTGCACCGACGGTAAAACGCCGACACCGCAAGATGCATTCCGCGCAACACGACACTCCACGTTAGCGGCCTCGTGTGACCTACTTGCCGAAGTATTACCACGTAATGACACTACTTCGGCACGCAATTCACTGATGGTAAAATTCGAAGCCTCTAACTTGGCCTGCACCTCAGCCAGACTCGTCTTCAGGAACGTGATGTCCTTCAGCAGCCTGGTGACGTCGACATGGTCGAACGAGACGGGGGGCAGCTTGCTCAGCTGCTTCGCCACGAACACGGGCATGTCGTCGGGGTCGGAGTTCCTGAACACCTCTATGATATCCTGGAGACTCTTCACGCCGCCGTCTCTCCGGCGAGGCGGCATCTGATCGGCCTTGCCGATCGACTGGAACAGCAGCGCCTTCCCGCTGCAGATCTCATCTTCTTTGAAGTTCGTTCTGCAGATCTGTCGGATGCTGATCTCGTCCATGACTCTGTCGTTGAGGGCGTTTTGAATAAACGCCAACAACTCGTTCGCTATTAGCTCTTCGGAAGCCATAGCGAAGCGCGGGCAGCGGCTGTAGCCGCGCGACACGTGAATTAAAATTCGATCGATGCAAATGGACACGTCCGTTACCGAGCGCGCCGCGAAATGCCGCCGCGAATGCGCCGTGAAATGAAATAATATGTGTCAAGATAAATATTTTATACAAAAGTAAACCTAACACTATAAGACTAAAGCGTCAAATTTCAGCTGATTGTGAATCCTTACTTATAATGTGACTGTGAGTTTCTACTCATCTCTCCCTCAACAGTAAACCATTTGTGACCATTTTACACATCTCCCCTATAAACGAAAGTTTCATTCTGACATTATCCTGTGCTCACCTGATTAAATATAGACAGTGCCAGCGAGTCGTTATAGCTGAACGATGGAGATTCATAAACAGCGGCAGGCAAAGCCAGCACCTCCCGCAGGTAGTCCGACAGCCTCTTCATCAGAAGGTGGCCATTACCGTCGGACAGCTGGGAGAATATATCTGGAAATTTATTACTTTATTGTACACTGTGGAGTGAAGTTATCTGGAGCTGAACTAGCCATTGTGTTTTTTGATCAATCAATGATTTATTTCAGATAAAATCCATAAAAATACAATTGAAAATTACAATGTGCCAAAATGAGAAACTTTAATTTATACTTTACTGCACAATAATAGAAATAGGCATTCTCTACTGGTTTTTTTTTTAGTAAAAGTTTTTTTATACTCACATCTCAATTTGTCCATTAATTTTCCCGCGCACATAGTAGCCAGTGCTACTTTTATTGAGAAAACTCTTATTTTTCCAACATTTTCCCTGAAAAAGAAAAAAACTAGTCATTTGCTGATACATTTTCTTTACATAACGAAATTTTTGGGAAATGTACTAAAATGTGTAAATGAAAACAAGCAATGGGTCTTGGAAGCGCTGTTAAATCCATTTCTGATGTGTAACAGTGCCCGGATGTGGCCTACTTGCTGAATAAATAATTTGATTTGATTTGGTTTTCACCCATGAATGGATCATAAGAAATCAATACATAAGTATATGCTACTTTATAGTTTACATGTCATTTACAGTATCTGCATATATTTATGTGTAAGACATCATATTGCTGAAGTGGTGTCTGTTTCACTAAGCAAGGTTGAATGTATCTGATAACAGCAGTGTCTATTATTCAATTTATCTTTTAATAGTGATAATAATATATTTTTTATTTAGTACTTAAACAATATCAATTGTAACTGATTTACAATTAGTTTATTTTTCAAATAACATGAAATAAATGTAATGGAACTTTTCTATGATGTTTTAAAAGGTATACCTACTAACTAATCACACTTACCCAGTGCTATAAGCGGAGAGTAACCAATTCAACAGAAGTGCCGAGCAAGCCTCCACTGACACCTGATGTGCCGGTGGCAGCCTCTTATTCAGGTTATGGTACAATGAGGACACCAATGTTTCCAAACGAGTCACGTTCACACACGCGTTGGGCTCAAGTGTGTTCAAAGCATTCTCACGGAATGCTTCTATCACATTCCAAATGTCTATTACATGCACTGAAAAAGACAAGTTACATGAACTATGTCTATTGATGATACAATTACATCTCCGTATTCAATAATATGGATTTAGCTCTGTTTTGATCATTTGATTGAAAGACTTGTGATATTTCTTTCTATAACTTCTTATGTTGGACTTTACACCAAAATTCTTATACTGTTTTCTGTGTCAGTACTTTATGGATAAAACAAAAAGACTAACTTAACAATGTCTATAATAAAACAGGTACATTACTCACAGTTACACTTCTTCTGGACATATCGGAGCTTACAGGCCGTTCTGTACGAGGCGAACCTGATGAGGTCGAAGTTCTGTTCCCTCATCTCCTGGTGCAACTGCGAGCGGGGGTCTGAGCCGGCGCCCGCGCCCGCCGCCGCTGCAGGCATGACGCCCATTCCGTCACGCTCAAGCGACATCCTCACTAAAAATAGCGATATAATCACTAAATACCACTGTACATACGTTTCTGTACTACAAATTGTGTGACTAACTTTTTTGTTTATGTATTTGGACAATCGAAAGCCGAGCCAGTTTACTCACTAACATAAAACAACAGTGATAACAAATACGATATGAAAAGGCGAACACTTGCGCGACATAATTACGTTTACCTCACCTGTTACTACCAAACATAGCACCCACCTGCTATTAACGGTCAACTCATAATATTGTTGACATAGCGATAATGAATTCACGGCGAGACGAGTAATATTTTCGTAGTTCTATCGATTCTAAGATAAACGATATTTTTATCTTATATTTATACCACTGTTAAACGCTTAAATTACTATGCGTGTCGAAGTCCAATTCATAGACTCGGCAAACACGGAAGATAATTAACGTTTTCACGGTTCTTATTATTATGAATACGTAATGGAGCAAATTACTTTAGCTAATAAATTAAGAAATCTTGGAATCAACATGACAAGTCTGCCATTGAAGGTACGTACGTTCCGTCAATGTCTTGTTGTCTATTTATAACTTAATCAATGAAATTTTCTAAAATTCATTTTGCAAGGGTAGGTCAGTCAATTTCTTATGAAATAGGGCAATTATGAAATAAAAACAAAACCAGTGAAAGAATTACCATGTTTCTTACACTTCTTCTGTTATCATTGTAATTTGTTTATTGCTGTGGTAAGCGAAAAAGTATGCGTAAACAGAAATGACTATAGAGGTCGGTGTGACCAGATTCTTTTCAAAATGTTGCCTAGGTTAATAATATTATATTAGTAGTAAATAATAACTGGATCTACCTCTGACCAAATTCGGCACTATTTACTTATTATGACGAGAGATAAAGACAAAAAAAGGTGAACGCCAAAATTTGGGCTCATTTTTGACTTGTGATTGAAAACGACCTTCGGGCTTACGTCTTTAAGCTCAATTTTTATTGTTTCGAAATTAACACTACTCGCTCCGGATGTACTATTACCTCCAGGCCTTCGTGTGTATAAGTGAAAACCTGAAAACCACTTGGGTATTTTGATATTTGAGGCTGGGCGCAAACGTTAGGTTTCCGAATGCGGTTTTCAGATTCGGAATTCCGAATGACGTCACCCAAACGCAGCGCTCCTGTACACATTGTTTGAAACACCGACGTCGGTAGACCTCCAAGTAGATGGAAGCGACGACCTCGTTAAGGTCGAAGAAACCAGTGGAAGCGATTAGCAAGGACCTATCCGAATGGCGGGCGAGCCTTGGGGAGGCTTATGTCCAGCAGTGGACGTCTTTCAGCTGAAATGATGATGATGATAGCGAGGTCTGCTGCATATCTAATTAAGTAATTCTCATCTGATCACATAACAAGGGCACTAAAACAATGATTTTCAGTTACCTATGACATTTATTTATAAATGAATGAACACAGTTTCACATTGATTTCTGCGGAAATTTCTAAAATATATAATTAAATACCTATGTACATTTTCTACGAAATACATATGTTTATTGCACAACAGTAATGATTTTCAATATTTTTTTAACTCTCCCGGAGCATTGCTATTCAATATACGAACAACTATTATATTTTACACAATAACCATAATATAAATTTATCTATCAAATATTTCACATTTATTTTCTAAAAACTCAATTAGCCTTATAACTATATATATTATAAGTAAGTACAATTTCACTTTAATGAACGAAATAATTAACCTCTATGTATTCAGAAATTAAAGAGTAACGCTGGAAATATATTATGAGATTCAGAACCTTAAGAATTAATAAGATTGGTAAAAATAGACTTATAAATTAAGATATCTTACTATATCTTAAATACTTACTTTCCACTTCAGTGTGTCCTAGAGTTACAAGCCAGCTTTTATGTAAGTAATATGATATGTACCTTTATGTACAATACCTACAATTTCACCTTAACGGTATTTCCTATGCAAACAATATATATGTATATAAATTGTAATTACATCACAATAAACGCATGAGAATACAAAATCAGATTGTTATAAAAATATATCCAAGCATATAAATGCAAAATACGAGGTTATATGTTGATTATAGGTGTATTTGTTTATTCAGGTATATATTATATACAAAATTATTGTGTTCGTCACAGATTTAATAGTGATTGGTCCGGATAGGGACGATAGTTCCAATATGTATTATACTTTTAAGCTTATATACAATAATTAATATACTTATGTCAATCTACGCAAATATGTATATTTCTAATACTGTCACTGTTTTATATCAGATTATTTTGCAGCTAAGTACCCTATAGTAATAACTTAACTTATTTTTTATCAATTTTTTATTTAATTATTTGCACCACAAGCTTTGATATACCTTTAAATGCATAACATAAACTTTCCTACATAAGTATATATGATTATGATAATAACACGTACGAACTCTTTTTATTCGTGGGTAAGTTTTTTTTACATCGGCTATAAAAATAGATTCGTTAATTTTAAAGTTTCTGAAGAATTATTTAATGTATAAAAAGCATATTTCCAATGGTTCTTAATATGCTCAATGTGCAGCCTATGTATTCAGTATTCCACTTCCCACTTCCAGTCTGAATTCCTAATCTGAAAATCGCATTCGGAAACCTAATGTTTGCGCCCAGCCTTATAAATTGAAGCCGTGGTGGCCTAGTGGTTCGACCTACCGCCTCTCATGCAGAGGATCGGGGGTTCGATTCCGGCTCGCGCCTCTAAGTTTACTTACGTGCGAAATTCATTGAATTAACCACTGAGCTTTTCGGTGAAGGAAAACATCGTGAGGAAACCTGCACGCATCTGCGAAGTAATTCAAAGATGTGTGTGAAGTCCCCAATCCGCACTGGACCCGCGTGGGGACTATAGCCCAAACCCTCTCGTGACGAGAGGAGGCCTGTGCCCAGCAGTGGGACGCAAATAGGCTGTAGTAGTAGTAGTAGTTATAAATTTAAAAGACTGCAATATAGGTATTAGGCATACCTACACAATGCAAGAGAATTTTTTTTTTAAGAACGAATGCTTATGGCAATGGAATTTAAAACTTATCACTTAAAAGATGAAGCAGTTAACTCTACTTAAACAAACGCAGTTAGGACTTTTGCATCTTACTAGTGCCGGTCCATAAAGTATTTAGGAAGACTCCCTTGATCTTTCTCTGATTACATGCCTTTGATATCATAGTTCATAATCATATAAAAACAAAAAAAAAACAAAAAATAATGTCCTTCCTCCTAATTTTCCCACCACTAAAATCAACCGTCTTAGATATTCCAGCCCACTTACTTACATGGCGTCTATAGACACGAGTTCACGAAGTGATTCTATAGCGAACTGAATAGGGAATTCATCATCTCTTTTTAGATCCACCTGTTATTCGGGACTTCAAAGTGACGACTAAGTGAAGCCAGTAAGTCCTATGGTCCAAACATCGTTCGGCGTATAAAGTGAGATAGCTCACCCCACCCAGTCTAATAGTGAACACGTGTGAGTGAGACGCACAAATGGATAAAGTGCGTGTTGATTAAATTTGCTGTCTAACGAAACTTGGTAGACGGTCAATCCTTATTTGGGATATGGGAAATCCCATATCCCTATTTACCAAATCGAATGAAGCCCCTGGTAGGTAAATCCATCACCGGTTACATCCCACTCAATCGTAAGTACTTAGACCTTTGTTAAAATACTTCGAAACAACTCCTGCGCAGTGTACCTAACGCCACGTAGATGCGTCACGAGTTTGTCGTCTAGAGCAAGATCATGAGTAAAACCAGTATATTCGCGTTTTCTACATTTAAATGTAAAGCCAATGTCGCCAAGTGAAGCGGGTGACCGGGGCGCCGCCGCGGATGGCCTCTTGCTCCGACTCGGGAGACAAACAGCAGGCCAGGCGCTGAAAAATAAAGTAATGATGAGAAGAAACAGTAAAGATTTGACTTGAAAGTTAAGAGGCACCTTTTATTGCGACTGCGATATCAGCTCTTTCTTCTCAATTGGCTATGGGTGAAAAATGACAAAGTGCTTGATTCTTTTTTTATGGATAGGAATAACCTTCCGTAATAAGAGAAAAAAATCCGAGAATTTTCCGTGGCGTAGATTTTGCGTAAAAAATAAAATTGGTTTTGCGTTATAACGGGTTTTCCTTGGTCCAGGTAAGCACAGCACATGTTTGTGAAAAAAAATAGTGTTGACATTTGACGTTCACAGTTCTCGCTTCCTTCGTACGAACATAACTTTACGTGTTTTAACAATTTTATTGGAAAAATAGCTTATTGTTGACTGCTTTTGCTTACTGGACTTTCGATTCTGCTTGGCCCCAACGACGACGTATGCTTTAAACACGTTATTACGAAATGCGAATGGAGCAAGAACTGTCACCGTCAATAGTGTCAACACTTGTTTTTTAAGAAGTAGTGCTGCGTACTTGGACCATGGAAACACCTTTATTTCAATCGTCGTAACTCTAAATCAATTTCTTTTTTTACGCGAAATCTACGGCACGGAAAATTCTGAGATTTTTTCACTTGGTACGGAAGGTTATTCCTATCCATAAAAAAATAATCGAGCACATTGTCATTTTTCACCCATAGCCAATTCTTATATCTGGGATGAAATAGAGCTTTTTTGATAAAAGTTGATAAGTCTAAGAAATCCTGTGTCATCATGGCATCATGTCATCTCAAGTCATCTCGAGGTTTTTAACACACTTTTATTTGGTCGACCTGTATGTAACTATGTAATGGAATCTTGCAAGTTAAATTTTACCTACTTTCCGATTTAGCTGAAATTTTGCACGAATATGTAAATCGCGTGACGATGCAATATTTGATGACGTGAAGCTGATCTGATGATGCAGCTGGAAGATGGCCATAGGAACTCCGTAATAAAACTACATAAACCCATCGAATTTGGGCTCGTTTGATTCGTCTTGAAGGGTAGATGAAGGATTTACAAAGAAAAGTACAGTCAACAATAAAAGCGTGTCCGAAAAATTAAATTTTTGAAAAAACTTATTAGATACTCGTACCTAGGAATGACACCAAAATTGAATGATAATTGAGAGCAAGAGTAGGTAGGTAGGTATTATAAATTCATACATACATAGTTTGCGGATACATATGTTTAGCGCATAAAAGCGTAAAAGTGGCAGTTTAAAATTAAAACTTCATAAAAGGAGGGCTACAGTTCACCTGGGGCTCTATTCGAAATTTTAAGTAGGTACAGGGAGATTCCGCTATCACTGCGCTCATGCGTCACGGCGCTCCAGGTAAACTTTAAATCTAGCTGCTTAAAGTTCGGTTGGGTTCGATAGGGAATCTCCCTGTCCCTATTTAAGACTTCGAATAGAGCCCATGTGGTTCTGCGTATGAACCATCTGTTGGAAGCTTACCATTCGGAAGGTGCCGGGGGTGGTGAGGAGTTTGTAGACGGCGACGATGGGGATCATGAGGATGGAGGAGCAGGCCAGGCCCCAGCCCAGCAGCTCGGCCCACGCCGGGTAGTGGTAGTGCTGGTACTGCAGCGGCTGCTGGTACAACAGCCCGAATACCACCACACCCTGGAGGTACACATTTACACAACTTAGAAGGTGCTTGGACTAAGCAAAAATAGACTGCGTCAACGGCATTCAGTGCTTCACCGTGCGCCTTGAATAATTTATAAGGTTCGTCGTGGTTTACACGTCGTAAATCTGTATAGGTAATAATTATAATAATAAAAAATAAACTAATTATAATAAGACATGAAATGTAAAGTGAATGAATGAATGAATGAATGAATCTATGTTTTATTATAAATTAATTGTTTTTAAGTAGTCGTAGAGAGCTGAAGTTTAGCATGTAGGTTCCTTGTGGGGAGCATGCAGGAGATTACCCCGAATTTTTTATGGGAACGGGAAGAAATGGAATGGGTTACGCTAGTAATCCATATAAATACGAGTATGCTGGTATGGTTCATCTGTGGAAGAATAAAAGCGAACAGTATATCGTCGTCTGCTCTCGACACCCTTAACTTGACAAAATTTCCTTAAATCATAGTCAATTGCTTTATGCTTGCTCATCAATTACGGGTACATACAACATACACTCGCTAGACTAGTCCAATGCACACCTTAAGATACAGATGTATTTGTGTGTAACAACTGGATTTTTCAGCCGTCTTCTCCAGCTGATTGGTTCCTTCTTCAGAATTCTTCTTGAAAAGTTCAGGTAAGTATGCTGTATTAAGAAGGTTCCGAAACTACTTTCTTGTACTTGGTTATCAGTATATTGATTACTTACAATAATAAATATCGGACTGACGAATTTCCAACATATCAACCAGTACAGGCCAGGCCTGAAGCCGAGCATTTCTTCGACGTCATCCGAAAACCTTTTCAATCCTGGAAGACAAACATCTGTTTTATAAATTTTTATCATCTTAATCAGTAAACTTATATGTCATCCAAAAATCAAATGTAGACGAGATTTTACCACCCATTAGTACAATGTCAAATTCTTCCCGCTCTACTTCTGGATTTGTTTTGTCATCCTTACCATAAAACCAGGATACTGCCACGGCTTCAAACAACGCAGAGCACAGCAGAGATATGCCAGCAGCATACGTATCCAGGAGATGGAACATGTATATGCCACCCTGAAAATTAGGACACAGCCTTACTGTTTGAGCTATTTCTTATGAATATTTAATACCTATGTGAAAGTTTCAATATCTTTAGGCACTTAAGTGCAAATGCTGGTAAATTATTTTTCTGACGTGTAAAAGTGCCCCTATGTGGACAATTTGCTGAATTAATGATTTAATTGAATTGGAAAAAAGAAGCATTTTCCATTAGTCTCACGTTTGGCTTAAGTTTAGTCACAACTGAAGGTGAAGAACCGCAGTTAGAAGACCTGACCGGTTCTAATACCTTCAGCCAACAGCGTCCAAAAAGCCATCAGCAATAACCATACTTTTCCTCAGGTGGACCTGTTGAGTTGATCCCTCCATGGCAATACAAAAACTCACCGGGGTGATGTTAATGCAGGCAACACAGAAAGACACGCAAACGACAAGCAACGTGAAGTGCTCTCGACGCAGCCAGTGCGCGCCGCTCGAGCGCGCCTGGTCCAGCAGGCCCGTTATTACACATTCTAAACCACCCATCTGGAAAGAATCAAGGAGCATGCAAGATGACTTTGTATCGCGGTGTTGCAAATTAATGTAGTTTTGCTACGTAGGAGCAATAACGGGGTGGGTAGGTACAGTAGATCGTCAACGTAAATTCGATTTTTCTCAGTTGCACGTGTGACATATATCAAATGATACTTAGAGTTGACGTCCATTTATTTATGGCTACTCGCACTTAAAAGAAGTTGAAACCACTGATTCCCTCAAAAGTTGAGAATCCTTATAATTTCCTTAAGTAATCCGTTTGGTCATAATATGAATTTATTTTTCTTGGTCTCGCATAATCTATTCGTCTAAGGTAAACAGGGTAAATAAGGAAGGTAATAGTTTCGTGAGCTTACCCCAGAATCTAAGCCAAGCATGATGAGCATGAAGAAGAAAAGCATTGACCACAAATTTGATCCTGGGAGAGTCGCCACTGCCTCTGGGTACACTTGGAACACTAGACCTGGGCCTGAAATTAATTGAACAACTTGTTATAACTAGAAGAAAACCTTTTTACTACCACTTTGCTATAAAAATATGCTTCTCATTCTCCAGTTCCTTCAATCACTTACCTTCGGTGGCCACGGAGGATATGGGAACCCCCTGCTTGTGAGACATGAAGCCAAGGTACGTGAAGATGACGAACCCAGAGAAGAATGAAGTGAAACAGTTCACCAGAGTCGTCACGAGGCAATCTCTGTAAAAAAAATCACGATTAATCTAAATATATAAAACTCAAAGGTGACTGACTGACTGACTGACTGACTGATATAGTGATCTATCAACGCACAGCCCAAACCACTGGACGGATCGGACTGAAATTTGGCATGCAGGTAGATGTTATGACGTAGGCATCCGCTAAGAAAGGATTTTGCAAAATTCCCACGGGGACGGGAAAAAAACGGGATTGTACATTTTAATATTTCTGCGCATACGAAGTTGCGGGGAAAAGCTAGTTTTCCATAAGATTCAGAAGATTCCTCAACTTTGTGAGCTTAAACGTACCGGTAGCAGTTATTGTGAAAGGTGTTGTAACTGGCGTAAGACAAGTGGACGCCGAAGCCAGCTCCAACAGAATAGAAGATCTGGACAGCTGCATCCACCCATACCTAGAGAATACAATAATGTTCAAAGAATTTTACGCCTTGAGGCAGTACTTAGGATGAAAGAAAAGGGTAATAAGAAGAAGGCAATAAGTACACAATTGAAACACATGTGAAGAAAATCGTCAATATGGCCACCGAGTTGTCCATCTATACAAAATGTCGTCTACGTACTGTGAAATTAAACGAAGCTGCTTAGGCGACGAATGGTTTCCAACCAGTCACCCTTACCCTAAAATGATATTAAAGGCATCTTACTTGCGTGTCCAGAAGTCTGGTGAGGTCTGGCTGCAGATAGTACGCAATGCCTCTCGTAGCTCCCGGTAGCAGTAGCCCCCGGGCAAGAAGAATTGACAGCACGACGTAAGGCATCGTGGCTGTCATCCATACTACTTTACCTGGAAGCGAAATAAATCATAAATATCGGGGAATAATTAAAATAAGAAATGCCTGTGCCCAAAATAGGTAATTTAATAGCCCCTTACCAGAGCTCTTGACGCCCTTGAAGAGTGACAGGTAGAGCGTGACGTATACCATCGCCAGACAGAGGGCCAGCTGCCATTTCGGAAAGCCAAGGTCGTTCAGGCCTTCAGAATGTTGCATCTCTAGCACCGCTCGACTGAAACAGAGGTTACCTAAGTATTCAAGTTACAGTGATCATGTCATCCACATAACACAAATACAATAATTCACTATTGGCTGTAAGATGTGCAAGAGCCCTCTAGGAAATGCGTAAAGGAATTTCGGAAACGATAACTCTCGCTGGTGTAACCCTTTTCAAAGTCCTAAAACGTTTGGCATATGTAATTTCCTAAGAGGAGTCAAGGCCACCACCACCAGAACAGCCTATTTACGTTCCACTGCCGGGATCAGGCCTTCTCTCTTCACGAAAGTGTTTGGGCCCAGTGCGGATTGGGGATTTTACACACATCCTTAAATTACTTCGCAAATGCGTGCAGGTTTCCTCGCGATGTTTTCCTTTATCAAAAAGCTCATTGGTAAATTTAAATTGATTCGAACTCCCGACCCTCTCCATGCCTCTGCACTAGGCTACCACGGTGGGGAGTCTATGCAAAAGTTATCAAAGACAGACTTACTGGAAGAACTCTGAGGCAGGAGTGAAGTGTGACAGCGGACCCTGGTAAGGCACCTCGGTCCGGTTGGTAGCGTTGTGCGAGACGTCCCAGCACTGGTCCGTGTTCCAGGAGTTATCGCAGTGAAGCCAGGGCAGCTCCGAGCGCGCTGACGACACCAGGAAATACAACGCCCAGCCTGTAGGAATGTATCGGATAAAACCACAATAAAAATGATTCCTTCAAAATCCATACTAATATTATAAATGTGAAAGTGTGTTTGTTTGTTTGTTTGTTTGTCCCTCCGTCACGTCGCAACGAGTGGACCAATTTGAATGAATTGGATATGGAGATAGTTTGAGACCCGGGCAATAACATAGGATACTTTTTATCCCGATATTGCCACGGGAAAGTGTTTTCCACGGGTCAAGCCAATTTTTCAATACTTCTATAACTACAACTGTCTATAAAGATGTATAGTATCATCGGGTACGCAAATTCCAAGTGGGTAAACGGCTAGTATCATCATAAAGTGGCTTCTTTCGATGTCCTATGTTGTCACAAGGAGAGCTACTGTATTTTTTTCACCAGCACGTGCCACTGGCATTGGAGATTGTGATCGAGGCGATGATTGGAGGGATTGTATAGCTGTCAATGTGGGTTTATGTTATTGTCAGCCCAAATACTTATTTCTGTAGACGCCAAAAACTACGATTGTACGTTTCACTAGCTTTATGAAACTCTATACGACACTAGTCTATGTGTAAATGGAAAGGGCTTATCTCATGCATCGTAATAACAATTTCCACGAACACCACATGTCGGAAATCGCCATTGCGTCGTTTATTTCAGAAAGTTCCATGAATCCGGTTGACGCCACTAGTGGGCACATTTGGACCGTGTCCAGGGCCCTTAGGGACGTTGGACGCAGCCCTGACTGAATGACAGGTCGTAAAATTGCGGTTATTACAGCCAGTGGCGGACTAAGGGGGGGGCGGCGGGGGCGGTCCGCCCCGGGCCCCCGGTCCTAGGGGGCCCCCAAATCACCAACAAATATAGTACTTAAGGCAAAAAAAACTTGAAAAAATAGTTTCGACCAGGCAGCGGCATAACTGTACCACCTCACGCTCGAGGCCCCAAGGAAAAGCTTTCATTCCTATAGGGCCCCACTCCCGTAAATTTACAAAATTGCACAACTGAAATTTTTGGATTCCTTTCTTTCCTGGCGGTCTCTTGGGCCGGGGCCCCCTCAGCTCAGGTAGTGAGTTAGGGAATTTTGCCCGTTCTGCCACGCGCCACTGCCACCCTATTGTTACGCCAATGTTCTGGTTTCGACCTAGTTGACGTGAGGGCCCCCACAGTCCATTCCATTGATACTTAGTTATTGGTAATACATCCCAATATTCCCATATCTAAGGTCCAAGCACTTGATTTTTTCGGAAACAAATAGTCATAATATAAGGCTATTATATTAGTAATAAGTCCAACGCTCGCCGTACCGTGTTAAGCGCATAATATGGACTCCGTGGTGGGAATATAATGATAATACGTAAATTAATCCAGTAACAGTGATTTTTTGAAGACCTGTTTATGATGTTGGCCTAATGTATAATCCAAGTTTATGACCTCGAGCGCCGAACGTAACTTTGTCAGAAATTTAAAAAAAACTGCGAAAATTTTGGCTGCTTTTCAGATTTTGGCGATTTTGACCCTAATGAACTAGTTTTTGATACTACCTTTTCAGGAAGTTTTTAAAAAAGACTTCGTAAGACTCAGCCCACTACTTCGCCCGCGTGGAATTAGGTTATCGCGCTCCTGCGGGAACTATGGGTTTTTCCGGGTTAAAAAGCAGCTTATGTCCTTCTAATCCAGTAACTTTATACATTAGCGTGTGCGCGAAATGCGGCAGTTCTGATTTTTTGCAGGCTTATTTATAATGTTGGCCTAATGTATCATCCAAGTTTGTGACCTCGAGCGGCGAACGCAATTTTGTCAAAAATAAAAAAAAAACGAGAAAATTTCTGATGCTTTTCAGATTTTGGCGATTTTGACCCTAAAGGACTAACTAGTTTTTGATACTACCTTTTCAGGAAGTTTTTAAAGAAGACTAAATTTTCTTTAATATGATACTAGAACCGTCTCTGTTTACCCAATATTTTCTGAGATAAAGCTTTTCAGAATTTATCATTTTTGAGGACTTCACAATATTTTAGAAGTCATCGAACAGTTGTTCGATCTTCCATCGGGATGTTTTTCCAATTATCTTCGACGGATTGTGCTAGTGCTGCTCGTGTGGAGTCACAAATTGGAGCCACCTGTAGCATTTTTATATCCAACTAGATTTTGAAGGCGAATTCGTATGCACAAAAACATTTACAACAATTAACAAAATTTAAACTCCCGTTTTTTCCCGTTTCCGTAAGAATTTTACAAAATAAAATAAAATAATAAATAAGTATCTTGGAACATTTCACACATATTGACCTAGCCCCAAACTAAGCAAAGCTTGTACTATGGGTGCTAGGCAACGATATAAACACTTATATAGAGAAATACATACATAATATATAAATACTAAACATCCATGACTCGAGTACAAACATTCGTGTTCATCACACGAAGTTTGCCCCGAGCGGAACTCGAACCCGCGACCATCGGAACAGAAGGCAGGGTCACTACCAACTGGACCAATCCGGCCGTCAAGACCCTTGTCCTTAGTGCGCCTTTACACCTCCTAAGAAACCTACATGCCAAATGTCGGCTTCCTACGACCATCAGTTTTGGCTGAGCGTTGTCTGCTGACTATAGGTGAAACGTGGCAGTAGTTCGATGGTTATCCCAAAGTTCTTTTGGTGTGTGTGACGCACAGCTGAAACTGCTGGTCGTAGGAAGCTGAAATTTGGTATGTAGGTTTCTTATGAGATGTAGAGGTGTATTAAGAGAGGATCTTCCGAAATTCCTCCGGGAACGGGAAAAACCGGAGTTTGAATGTTGATGATTATGCGCATACGAAATCGCCTTCAAAAGCTAGTAGGATATAAAAATGCTACAGGTGACTCCAATTCATGACCCCACACGCTCGTGTTTAACACTAGCACACTCCGACGGAGGTAATTCGAATCACATCCTGCTACAGCTGTTCGAGTGACTTCTAAAATATTGCAAAGTTCTGAAAAATGATGAATTCTGAAAAGCTTTATCTCAGAGACGGTTCTAGTCTCATATCATAGAAAATTTAGTCTTCTTTAAAAACGTTCTGAGAAGGTATTATCAAAAACAAGTCCTTTGGGGTCAAAATCGCCAAAATCTGAAAAGCAGCCGAAATTTTCTCTTGTTTTTTTTTTTATTTTTGACTAAGTTGCGTTCAGCGCTCGAGGGCACAAACTTGGATTACTTATACATTACTAGCTTCTGTCCACGACTTCCGCGTAGGATTCGGTTGTAGCGCTCGCGTTCCCGCGGAAACTAGATACGTTTTCGGGATAAAAATTAGGCTATGCCTATGTCCTTCATCGGGACTAAAATTATCTCCATCCATACCAAATTTCATCTAAATTGGTGAAGCGATTTGAGCGTGAAGACGCAACAGAGAGTCAAAGTTACTTTCGCTTCGCATTTATAATATTAAGTATGGATGTATAAATGTAAACGACCACACAGGCCACCTGATGGTAAGCGAACAAAGGACCATGGGCAACTTTGTATGGAGCCTGGTTCTGAAACCAACAGAGCTGAAACTTAAGTCATTAAATAGGTCTTTAAATCTACTTTATTTCATTATATGGGCACAAAGCCGAATTCCATTGCAGAACTGAGATATTTATATTTCAGTCAGAGTAAATAAGATCTATTAAAAAATAGGTTCTCTTTGAGATAGAGATAGGTACTTAAGAATAGATACCTAGGTAGAAGAGGTTTTAAATGACTCGAAATAATATTATTATTGGTAAAACACGATATTCAACAAGAAATGACACCGAACGAATAATTAATGGAACGGTCAATATCCTTCATTTTTAGGGTTCCGAAGTCCACAAGGAACCCTTATAGTTTCGCCATGTCCGTCCGTCCGTCCGTCCGTCCGTCTGTCCGCACTATTGCTCGGAGATGCTTAGGTCTAGAGAGCTGTAATTTGGCATGTATATGCATATTAGTTACGCTGACAAAGTGGTACAATAAAATTTTGAAATATATTTTTTTATAGGGTACCTCCCCTACTCGTAAAGTGGGGATGTAATTTTTTTTTCTTGCGTACCCTATGGTGCGGCATATCGTTGAATATAGGTCTTAAAAAAATATTGTGGGTTTGTTAAAACCATTTTTTGATTAATTGATGCGTTTGTGAAATATTAAGCTTTAAAGTGCTATTATTTGTTAGGGTCACGTGTCCCCCCCCCCCCCTCTGCCAGCTAAATGGTGGTATTTGGATGGCTGAAAAAAATCACGGTTGTGGCATATATAACGTAGTTGAAAGGAAAACTATCAGAGCTAAGTAGGCTATACAAACTTACGAGTAATAGTCGACCAACTTATGGTGATGATTTTTCTCGAGCGGCAGGGGCGTCGGGCGGGCACGTCATACCATACCAGTGGTATGACGTGCGCTAGCTAGATGCTAATAAGTCTTAGAAAGGTACTGTGGGCATCGTCAATTTCGGAACCCTATACTTTGCGCGTGGCCCGACACGCACTTGGCCGGTTTTTTTTAATTGGGTTTGCTCAATACCTACCCTCCAGAATATGAATATTCTCCGAATGCATTTATCGTAGCTCGTACTCACCGTGACTAAAATATAAATATCTCAGTTCTGCAATGGAATTCGGCTTTGTGCCCATATAATGAAATAAAGTAGATTTTAAGACCTATTTATTGACATAACTCTCAATGCGGTTGGTTTCAGGCCCATTTTGACGCATGGTCCTTTCAACTAAATGTGTTAGGTAGTCAGTGCACAGGAGCCTAACATATACCATCAACACATCTACACAGGCAAGGAGGGGGGCCCCATTTCGATTTTCCGCCCCGGGCCCCCGACAGGCTTAGTCCGCCACTGATTACAGCTATGATTACAAGGCTACGGCCGTGACTTAACTGTAAGTATTTATACTGTTATTAAATGTTGATTACTAAAAACGCAATACTTTACTGTGGTACTGGTAATGGTTTGGCACGCTTGCACGTGAGCCTAGTGCGGACTGGGAACTAAAATATTAGAATTATCTCGCAGATGCGTGCTGGTTTCCTTATTACGTTTCCTTTACTTTACGTTTCCTTTACCGAAAAGTTCAGTGGCAAATTGAAGTTGAATTTCGCACATAAAGGCGGAATTACACTGAGTCGTTCACCTAATGCGGTCGATGAACTTGTTTCAAACCACTTAGGCCAACGAACATCGTCTCACATTATTCTGTCCACCTACTGCGGTCATCTAATTAGACGTCGGCAGCTGTGGCTCGCCGAATGCGGCCGACTACCGTGTTCTTTACACTTTTGCGGTCGCCGCATTTAGCAGTGACGACCGACTCCGTGTAATTCCGCCTTAAGATAAACTCAGAGGTGCGAGCCGGATTCGATCCCCCGACCCTCTGCATGAGAGGCGGTAGGTCGAACGACTAAGCTACCACTGTTTCCGGGATAGGTATGGCATAATGAAAATAACTAAGTCTGGGTTGCATAAGAATAACTGATAGCAACACATAAGTACCTAAGTTATTACCCAAAAAGCCTCCTAAATGAAATACCTACCTGCTTCCTATCTGAATGGTTAACTTGTACTTATTATATTCGTAAGTAATACCTAGAATATTTACCGATAATCACATTGTAGTAAAAGGATACGTAGAACGCCACCATGACCGCACAGAATCCGACTCCTGAAAACACGAGATAAAGTTGGTGCATTCACCTTACTTGGCATTAAAAGGGTTACGAGTATATCAGCAATATCTATGTTCTAACAAGCTTCAACCGTATCCAATTGCTTGTAAGGTTTAAACTGAGCTGACAAAAGTGGTAAAAGGGACCTTCTTGTGCATAAAATGTGATATATTAATTAAGTTAACAGATGCATTTTGTCAAAGCAAAGCTCTGAATAATGAGTTTACTCCTAACTTGCAAATCCCTGAGAGCGGCATTTTATAATAGAATTATGAAAAATATTTATATTTTAACAATAGTGGGACTTTTAATCGCATTCAAGTTGGCAGTGGAACTTTTCTAAACTTAATGCAAAAGCCAACTTGCAAGAAATGTTTTACTAACAATTCGAATATAACGGAAAGCAGAAGGTTCGCTCGACGTGGACGTCGCTACGGATATAAGTCGTGTGATGTCGCCAGATATGTCAAGCTACCATATGTGTACGACACATCTCGCAGGAAATTTGTTTATCCCTGGCTTACCTAACACAAAAGATGCCGATGTGTATCCAAATACCTATCAAAATAAGACAAGGACCGGTCTCACATTAATACCATTCGCTCACAAGCTGGCGCTGCTGCTGGCCGCGTCCAGAGCCTCAAGCGCCGAAAGTATTTATGCTTATTACTTAAACGAATACGAGTTTGCGGCTCTCGCAGTTGAGACTCTGGGTGATCGGCAGACATGAAAGCCTTCATTAGGGTGTCGTTGGCCCATTTGATCGACAGAACTGTTGACGCATACCTCTCACAAAGGATTTCCTTAGCAATGCAGAGAGGTAACGCCACCAGCGCTATGGGCTGGGCACCATGCCGCAGTCCGATCTTTTAGGAGTGTTTTTTTTTTTAATAGTTTTTTTGGAAATATTATATTTATCTATACATACTAATTTACTTACTTTTTATTTATTCGTTTAAAATGTTTGAATTAATTGTATCTACTATAATAAATACCAGGGCCTGTAGATACGTGTTTTTATATTTAACCTTACCTTTAAAAATTGGACATATTTTCCACAAAGTAATCGGCCCTTGCCGGTTGTACTGGCCCAGTATTAGTTCCATGTAAAACAAGGGGACAGCACCAAAAATCAGCATCAGCGTGTACGGTATTAAAAAAGCTCCTGTAAATAAAAATATTACAAACATCAATATTATATTAAATCAATATTTGATTCGATAATTTTAGTGGCAGTTGAAGACCGATGGAGCCAAAAAGTTGAGTTGGCACTATTAGGGCGTGTCGCGTATCTAACAAAATGGAGCGACCTTGGGAAAGCCGTGAAAATTCGAGAGATAAAATAGTAGATTGTATGACTAGGGAGCAAAATGGTATATTTTACCGCGGGTGACGGATTGAATCCAGAGCGACGCGAAAGATTCCAGAATAGAATCCCGAGCGTAAGCGAGGGATTCTAGCGTGGAATCTTGAGCTAGCGAAGGATTCGAGCTTTGTCACCCAAGGCATAAATAAGTTTGCTACCGTGTTGTACACTCTGCTTTTCACCCCTCCTATGAGAAAATCATAAGATCATTTGTTCATCGTTGTCATTAAATTAAGTACAACAAAAAAATAATACATTTAGAAACAAACAAGGTTAAAAAGAACGTGTGTTTCGCGCGCCTATCATAAATTCATAGGCAGAAGGCAAAAATGGCTTCCATATTGAAGAATCTCTAACTACTTCATTGTATTTATATTCTGTCATGCTCGCATGCGTTGCGTTCATAATAATAGGTAAATATTAACAAATGTGAAAAAAATACATTTTATGACAATTTCGCTCATGTATCAAAGAAAGTTTTTTCATACATTTGCGATAAAATGAAAAAAGGGCAGTGCAATCATATTACGTACTTACATAATATTCCTTTGGAATTCTCAGAGGTGTTGATCCCAATACATTGCATCACCTAAATCACGTTTTGATTTCATTCATTCTCTACGAAATCATTCATAACACTACATAAAGTACGTTTTATTTTGGAAATTAAGTGTAAAATAATACGGCAAGGAAATGAGCGCTCACGAAATTCGCGGGTTCGAGTTTTTTTTTTAATTCGATCACACGACGAGTTTGCGAGGAATGCTACGGCATTGGCCTGCACCATTCAGCCAAATAGAAAATAAAATATAATAGAATATAATTTATCAAAAGTAAGTATATATTTATGAATTTATGGATTTTTAGTATGTGCATTAAAGTATTTATGTAAAACGCCGATATATAAAATTCTAAATACGAAAAAGATACGACTTTTGAATACAACTTTTTACAGTCTCCGCAGCTCCGTGAACGCACTGCTAAAACGTATTTTGCTCCCTGTTAGCGGGGCAGAAATGAAAAAAATTAAAAAAAAAGCGAAGAGGGAGCAAAATCGCATTTTGCTCCCTCTAAACGGGCAACAAAACACTTCTTTTCGAATAGGAGGGGTGAAAAGGATATTATTCTAGACATGGGTGACGCAGGATTGTTCTGAGCGGTAAGCCTTGTAGGATGGTGTAAGTAGATATTGATGATGAACTGGATGAAAAAGACATAATCAACTTTACTCCATATCTCTTCGAAGTAAACTTATTGTAAGGGTACCTACACTTACTCTCGATTACAAGACCAAGCTAGTTTCAATGCCAGCATATGCTGAGTTAGCACCATTTCGTAACAAATCACACGCATTGTCGTTTTTTTTCTTTATATCTATGTCATATTTTTGTGTCGTGTGTGTAGGTACCTAACGAATAAATATTTTCTTCTTGTTCTACTCACTTACCACCCCCATTTCTATAGCAGAGGTAAGGAAACCGCCACACGTTCGCCAAGTCTACAGCAAACCCTATAATGGAGAGCAGGAAATCAGCTCCCGTGCCCCAAGTTTCCCGCCCGTCGTCAGCCTCTGAAAAATTTTAATCGGTAATTCTCGTCTCGAAAACCAAATTAAAGTACCTGACATCTGCAGATTTTCACCACGTAGTTCTAAATTAGGTACCTTCGTAGAATGAATGACTTCAATTCAATGACTTCATTGGGCTCCGCTATAGAGGCCCAGAGTCTAGTGCGGAAACCGCTGCCAACTAATGTAACTTTCGTAAACCAATTAGTTCTCCTATTATTTATATGACAGTATTCTGCATATTTTTCAGGTAAATAAACATTATTCGTATTCTATTCTTATTCTAATGTCAAATGCGAATTTACCTGGTTTAATGCTAGTAGATCTAATTTTCTTCGATGCATCATTGAAATAGGTGTCCTCTTCGATTTGGATCTTGGGCTCCTCTGGGAACAAACATATTATGTTTAAAATTGTAAAAAAATAATCTTTTAAATAATTTCGATATATTCGGAGTTACAGTTGTCAGACGGACTGAAGAATTTTAGGTGAGCGCGAGATCGACTTAAAATTAAAATTATAACATTGAACTCTGCTGCGGCTTGGTTTACCTACGAGTACGAAAACACACTCGTAAATTGTATACGCACGATTCTTAACCGTAGACGATGGCTCGGTTCTCGTAGAGTAGTTACTCGAAGACTTCTCGTTATTTTGAGTGTTTAACTGGGTAATTTATATTTGTGTCAACAATACTTTAAACTTTTGTTTATTGGTTTTACATATTTACAATGCACTACGGTACATTTTGGCGCCCAACGTGGGACCACGCTCGAACGCAAACTTATACTTAGGTAGTGAATAATGATCAAATTACACTTTTATATGCATTGACAGCAACTTGAGACTCCTCCTTTTTTGAAGGCAGTTAATAATTGAAATGAAACACTACGCAGTAAAAATACCTATACAGATTTTTCATGCAATGTCAAGGGACGTGTCGACCTTGCATGCCTTTAAAAGTTCCATTAAACAACGGACATAATTGTTACGGCTAATATGGAGTGAAAGCAATTAGAGATACTCACTTTTATAACAGGAAAGCGTGACCACTGATCCTTTTGATTTGTGATCTGAAATTAAAATATACATGGTGGGTCGCATCATATAACAAACTAGCTGACCCCGCGGACTTCGTACCGCCTTAGTTTTTTTTTATAAACCTCACGGAGCCCGAGACCTTTCCAACGAATGCAAAACCGTGGAAATCGGTTCGTGCGTTCTGGAGTTATAGCGTCAGGGAGGAAAACCCGACTTATTTTTATATAGTAGAAGAAGAAGATAGTTAACGCACAGTATCGGCTATCGATTCTAAGTATGTATAGGCCTTTTTTTTTTTGATTCGGTAAGAAAAATGTATATGGCATTGGTTGTGTGAGCGACGCCTGAATCCCATACAATATTTTTTTTTTTACCAACTCTAATACATGTAAGTTCCTATACTATACTACGTACCTATATTAATATATTTGTCATCACGTTCTCGAAAACGACTCTAACGATTTCGATGAAATTTGGTATATAGGGGTTTTCGGGGGTGACAAATCCATCTAGCTAGGTCTCATATTTGGGAATAGTACATTATTGCAGAGGCCGCCAAGTAGCGCATTGCCGGACGAGTCAGTGAGTACGAGTCCGGCAATCGCAATTGCGGCCGAGGTATATATAATGCTTTTCTCAAACAGCGAGGAAATACGTAAGGTCAGTCGGGGCAAGTGCGCCAGGATGGGGTAAGTGCGCCTAACATAAATATATCGAAACCTATAAATATTACTCAACTAGTAGTTGGCTGTTTACAAGGCATAGGGGCGAAATAAATTTAGGCGCACTTACCCCACATCAGTATTTACTGCTTCCATGATCGTGGATGATTTGGACATGGGTGTTGTACTTATTACCTCCATGGATTTGTCAGTTTCTCTACAGACGTGTCTCAAATATCAAGCGAATTAAAAAAAAACACACACGACAATAATGTTTTTGCTGGCCAAGGCCGGCAATGGACAGCCTCGCGTCTTCTTTTTTTGAAAGTAACACGAACATTTCCGAGCATGTTTTTTTTTTTGCCATCTTCAAAATTATTACTTACTAGGCAGACATAACATATTTTGGGTTTATACGAACTGTTAATTTTTTCGCATATTTTTAAAAACCAAATTAAATAATTTCTCTTCGTCTAATTGGCCTTACATCAAAACCACACACTTTTCGAATCAATTCTATGAAAAATGCTTTCTGTTTTCAAACTACATACCTTAACATTTTAATTACAAAGTCCATTCTCATTTCATGTACATTAATGAAAGGATTTCTTTTTCCTCTGAGAATGCACATCACGTTTAGCCAGTGTCCGCTGAAATACCCTTAATAGAGATGCCTCTCATACCATCGACAATCCTCAATACCTTATAATGGGATGCCAGAGCGAAAAAATTTCCCAATAATTCTCACCTCTATTGGAATTCAAAAATGGAACGCCGCCGCGGATGCCGACGCGCCGGCATCTCATAATTGAACTTTGCGAATGCATTGATGGGGTTTCCGTATTTTGTGAAATTAAGCTTTATATCGGTGTTTTGCGTCTTCTTGGGAAAAACTCAAGGATTATAATTGTAATTTATGTAAAAAACCGTTTAAAAAAGTAGGTTTTGACAGCAACTTCGTCTGCGCGGATTTCATAATAAACTCTATCCTCTTTAGCTTTACACCCCTTTAGGGCATGAAATCTTCCATAAAAACTATCCTATATACTTCTTCGGGTCTTGGTCTATCTCTATACTATTTTTTATCTCAATCAGTTCAATAGTTTACGTTTGAATAGAGGTAATAGGCAGGCAGATAAGATTCACTTTCGCATTTATAATATTAAATTATAATAAGCAGACGTCCTTACGTGCCATGATGCCATAGTCATTTTGTTTATCCTTATAAACAAAATTACTATGCAATCATGCCATCATAAGTCACACGGGTGCACTGATTTCAATAAGTTAAGTAAGTAGGTATTCTAGGTATGTAAGTAATAGGTATTTTTGTCATCAGCATTTCATTCAGCAACTTTTTTAATCAAAATGTCCTTTGGCCTTTATCTCGGTTCAGATCTCAAAAAGTTCCAGACTTCTAAGTTCTAAATGGTGTTCTTCAAAGTGCAGGGTCGGTGCATATTTTCCGATAGATGGCGGCCGTGCTTTGGACAACTTTGAAATCGTCCTTCAAAGTTTGGCTCAAACAATGAGAGAGTCGGAGATAAGGTTCTATATTTAGTACCTATAGACGACTTTCTTTTAAGAGATTCCTTAGAATGCCAGATATAGAGATAACAAAACTGCATCTCTCTGCTGGTAGTAAGATCTGGTGCGAGGTACCAGCAAACCGAAAACGCAAGAATCAAGTATACACAACCATAATTCATACTACTACTACTTCAGACTATTTGCGTCCCACTGCTGGGCACAGGCCTCCTCTCATCATGAGAGGGTTTGGTCTATAGTCCCCACGCGGGCCCAGTGCGAATTAGGGACTTCACACACATCTTCGAATTATTTTGCAGATGCGTGCAGGTTTCCTCACGATTTTTCCTTCACCGAAAGCTCATTGGTAGATTCAGATTGAATTTCGCACATAAGTAAACTTAGAGGTGCGAGCTGGAATCGAACCCCCGACCCTCTGCATGAGAGGCGGTAGGTCGATCCACTAGGCGACCACGGCTTCCATAATCCATAGTTTAATATTAAAATGAATTAAATTAATAAAAACATACCCCTGACCTATTTAAAGAACAGATCACAAATTAAATACAACGAAAAGTAATCACAGAATGCAAAGATAATTTCGATCGATTCATTTTTAATTTAGTACTGAAAATAAAAAAATAACGGGCAATCTTCAAAAGATCTTTTAATAAGTGTTGTCTTTAAAAAAAACGTGAAAGAGGAGACAGTTGACGGGTTAATTCGAAATTGTAATTTGCCGTAAGATGGGGCGCCGCGGGCGACCGGAGATGGGTCGCCAGGAAATTTATGATTTCTAGCAGAAATCAGAAACTGACACGCTTCAGAGGACATCTCGTTCGGTTGCAAGCAAAAAGTGCTTACTATTTTTATATTTTTATTATTATAAGCAAGCATTTGACCACGATCTCACCTGATGGTAAGTGACGATGTGGTCGAAGGTGATACATGCTTACTTAGATAGTACCTGTTCACTCTCGACTTGAAAAGATCCAAGTTATAACTATCGGGGAAGGGACTGGCCAGTAGAGAATTCCATTCCTTAGCTGTTCGCATGATGAAGAATGAATAGGAAGCCCTTCGTACTCGTACTTTCATTCGAAAAAAAAAATCAGCATTAAGGTCGCAGCCATCGCGATACATGTAGTTATTTAGGTACGCAAAGTTGCTTTTACGAGGTTTTTTGGTTGCAAATTTCACGTTATTGTCCACCGCTACCTTTACGAGATTTATTTTCAAAAAATATTACACACATAAGTATGTAATTTACGAAGACTTTTTTACCAAATGTCATGTTTTAGGTATACACGGCCCATACACGGTCTTGCTATAACAATAGTACATTACAAACCTAGGGTGGTGAATTCGTAAATGTCCCAGATCGCAGGTTTCTGTGGCCCGAACCGAAGGTGAGGGCCATAAATATGCGATCTGGGGCTTTACGAATTACCGCCCGTGGTTTGTCAAAAGTTTTACGTCTTGCCTTGGCCAAGAAGTGAGATTTTCTCTCCGCGTAGCGGGCAGAAAATCCCACTTTACGGCCAAGGGTGATGTAAAAATATGTAACTGTATTGATATTGCTTCCTTAACTCATAACGTCGTCCACTATTTCAATGAAGTTTTTATTGGATGAATTTTATACTATTTATATAATGCTCAAGTTCCTACTATCTATACTAATAATAAGTCGGTAGAAGAAGTCGCGTCTGAAACTTGAAAATTAATAGAAACTATCAAGTCGTGGGGACTATATAAACGATACTAAACATAAAATAACAATTTTTAGAAAAATTGTCTGTATGTATGTATGTCCGGATTTAACTCAAAAACTACTAGACGGATTGCAACAAAATTTGGTATGGGGGTAGTTTATAACACTGGTCAGCATATAGCCAACTATTTATCCCGGAAAAATGCATAGTTCCCGCGGGAATGCTATCGAATAGTCGCGGGCAGAAGCTAGTTATCTAATAAAGATCGGTATTTTTTGCCGTTTAGTCTATCTCAACCAAGTTTCCAGGCTTTAAGGCTCTTCAGTGTTATTGCCTCTCCACGTCGGTCGGACCTGTTTCATAATTCCCCTTTTTCAACTCTTTCTGTTCCGTTAATATTGAAATGAAAAGAAACTGGTTTAATATTATACGTCAATAATGATTAGGAACTGCCGATCTTGACACCAAGTATATGCAAAATGTTGTGGTGGCATGTTATCTCATGCGTTACTAAAATGTATGGAAGGGAAGCCGTCAACCTGAAAACAGCCTCAACTTGGCCACAACGCCCACAACGAATCAGCGTAGCACCTCTACGCTTTTTCGTAGCACTGTCTACGGCGTAGCAAAGATGTAGCAGTCGTAGCGCAGGATTCAAGAATGATACGAGTTGCTGTCTAGAGAGGTGTTGATTGAGCCGAAATTGAAAACTGAAGGGAGAAGTAGTTAATAGAGAACTTGTGGCGTGCTCTTGGTGACGTCTGATTGACCGAGATTGCCCGACGCGTTCGTAGACAGTGTCTGACTGACCGACCGTTCCTCCTACGACCCGCCCGGCTCAGCAGCGCCGCGTGTACTCACGACCCACCACACGAGTCTACTGACCGAGCCCACCCGGCGTGCCCGACGCTCGGCTCAGCAGCGCCGCGTGTACTCACGACCCACCACACGAGTCTACTGACCGAGGCCGCCCGGCGTGCCCGACGCCCGGCTCAGCAACGCCGAGTGTACTCACGACCCACCACACGAGTCTACTGACCGAGCCCGCCCGGCGTGCCCGACGCCCGGCTCACCAGCGCCGCGTGTACTCACGACCCACCACACGAGTCTACTGACCGAGCCCGCCCGGCGTGCCCGACGCCCGGCTCACCAGCGCCGCGTGTACTCACGACCCACCACACGAGTCTACTGACCGAGCGCGCGCGGCGTGCCCGACGCTCGGCTCACCAGCGCCGCGTGTACTCACGACCCACCACACGAGTCTACTGACCGAGCGCGCGCGGCGTGCTGCCGGCCGAGCAGTAGCCGTCGTCGCGCGCGCTGCGGGCGCCC
>OZ020293.1:5640058-5715545 GCA_963971205.1 Aethes cnicana
CAGCGCCGGGCTGGCACGCTGCTCCTCGTACGACGGCGCCGCGTGCGTGACGATGCCGCCGCCGCTCAGTGTGGCCTGTGTAACAATATGATCTACTGTAATAGATATCTTTCAGGTGTAAGAAAAAACTGAAAATTTCATTCTAAACAACATTAGATATCGCGCAACCAACAGCCTATATAATCACCTTTGCATTTATAACTATTGATGATTTACGTACATGGGATTCTTCTCTTTCAAAATATTGTTGGACTTTTTTCAACATATTAGGGCATAGAGTCCTGTCCGTACTTACCATCGTAGGTATTTTGGTGTGACAGTCCCGGTGGCAATTTTGCCGCGGCGGCAACGCGCTGGTCAGGTTGGGGCGGCTATCGCCCTCTCCTTCGTAGTCCTAAAGGAAAATTTAAGTATCAAACTAAACTGTGACAAACAAGTAATGATCATACCAACCGTAGATATAGCGTAATTAAAGTAGTATTCTCGTAAACTCATGCAGAGGGCCGGGTGTTCAAATCTGGCTCGCACCTCTGAATACCTCCTATAGCTTTTCGGCGACGGAAAACATCGCAATAAAACCTGCATTCTTCTAAAACTTATATGAAACATCTCGGTCATTCTCCAGAACGATGTTATAATTCTAATTAACGCGTCGCTTTTTTTCCTCTTACTTTTCAATGAGTTTTATCTCAAATATAGTATCTTTTTGATCATTAAAACTTAAATCCTTATTGGGCACATTAAATATATTGACGGTTAATTAGTTAAAAATAATTTAAAATTTCTGTGGCGCGTGAATTAGAAAAACGACGTGTTATTTAGAATATTACACTTTTCCATGACGTGTGAATTATAAAAACGACGTTTTAATTAGAATATGTTATGACGATATTTTTCCACAAATTCTAATTAACGCGTTGATTTTCGACGCGTTAATTAGACGCGTGAATTAGGGATTCTTGAAAAACACAAAATAACTTTTTAAAGGTACATGTAATAAATCACAGAATCTAGTATCAATTAAATATTGCGACCTTTAATGTATTCTGTAACTCTCATAGCAATAAAGTTGCTGGTTGATTTTTAAAATGTAAGCTTGTTAATTAGAAATTTCTTAAACCAAAACGCGTGAATTAGATACTTACGTGCGTAATCTGCGGCCTGGACACAACTGACACTACCATCCCGCACGGGGCTTTGGGCGCGACTGACTGCTTGACCGAAATGCGGTAGCGAGATCCGTGCCTACATTCCGACCACTGGTGTGGTCAAAAACGATCGCGACGCGTGATTTAGGATACGTTTCGAGACAAAGTAATTATAATTGAATTTTTTGTGGTTTATGACTGTATTGACTAGATTTTTTTTGTACAGTGAAAATATATATTCTTTTGTGAAATAAACTTGTTTTCATCGGGTTTTCTTTATGTATATCATCAGGAAAAATTGGAACGTAAGTAGTTTTGGTAGTGGGACGCGACGTGTTTATTAGGAGAATGGGACTTTTAGATTTTTTTTCCACCCGAAGCCTTTTAACTATCTCTTTGAAAATTCATGTACAGCTCAATACAAATACCTTCTACGATAAAAAAATATAAACCATGATAAAATCTATGATTTTATATGGTTAAAGAGTGAAGACAAGCAAAAATGTACGTCTGGAGAATGACCGATCTTTGATGTCGCCAATCACAGTGGACCATAACTCAAAGCCCTCGCGTTGAGAAGAGGCCAAAGACCAGCACTGGGACGCTAGGCTATTGTCGTTGGTGTAGTAGATAATATGTACTAGAAGTAGAATGATAAAACCTATGATAAACCGACCTGCACCCGGTGGGGCGACGAGCCCCGGCGAGACCCGCTGCTGGACGACCGATTGCTGGCATCTGAAACAACGAAACAACAATAAACAAACATCTTCCACAAATATCTATAACTGCCTGCCCCTAGCATGTACCATGTCCTAAAATCCCAAAAACTTGGTATGAAAACCGTTCGAAAATTGAAAAAAACTACACATATTTGCAAGAAATCGTTGCTTCGAAAATCTTGGAGTTGGTTTTGGGACACGCTGTATTTTAATTACAAGTTTTTTATTACTAAATTCCCATGTTCTGCCGTTCCATCAACACTTGTTTGCACAGGACTCGAGCTTCGGGTATGGAGAGTATTTTTATTTGATTTGGACGAAAGGTCGGCCGGATCGCTTTTTGATTTACAAGGTAATTACGCATATGATTACTAAGCGGAGTAAGAATTACTGAAATAAGGTATGTGTATTAGATATATGAAACAATGCAAGATTGAGCCCTCTCGCTGGAGATACTGGCGAATAATAGATCCGAGTGGCGTTCCACAATTAAAAATAAAGTTTATGCGTTTGAAAACCAACGCAGGCATATGTTGGATGAAAAGCGAGACCAACTGAAGAACAGGCCACCGGCAAATATAATTTACAACTACTGTAACGGCGCCCTACAATGTGTTCATTGTTCGAGGACTTTCAAAGCCAAAATTGGCTACATTAGCCATGTCAGGGCATGTCAACAACGCTCTAATGTATAACAAACAGTCGCAGTCGCCGTAGCCGAAACCGGCATGGAGGACATTATTTATTATGCTCATGGGCAGTATAGTTTTTCAAAAGTAGCTGAACATTTTGGTACCTACTTTCATATTTTGTCTCCATAATGGACCTGGAATGCTGCGGACCTGCGATTTGAATTTGGCACAGGGGCCTCAGGGAATCTATACATAATTATATATGATGAATAAACCATAGACCGAACGAGGAACCTGTTTAGCATCAAAAAGTTAACGTACTTACGTTTATTTCACCAAGAGGTTTTTACTATGGAAACAATGACGATTCTGTAAAGAGACCTCACTTAAATTTTAACGTACGTTTTTCTGATGCTATCCAGGCTGGTAGCCTAGGTGCCTAGGACAAGAAACAAGGAAGTTATATGTACCTATAGACTGACAATCGCATTACATTGCGGCGTATGTACATGGGAAAAGCTCTGTTTTATGAGCAATATTTAGAGGGCGCTCCATATTCCCATACGTAGCCTGTTTGATAATTTGAAGCGCCCATTAGATATTGCTCATGGTAATTGAATTTTTTATGCAGGCTACCTAGGCAGCGGCGGCGACATCTATTATCGCATTTAACACTAGTTACGGGCTTACCGGCGTATGCTGATTTGTATGATTGTCATTCTAGGTTTACCTTTATTTTTCTATGCTAGGACTAGAATAATAGAGACCTCTAGTGTTCCGTAGGTCGCCAGCCCCCACGCTGTTGCCGAGCACAGGCATGCCCGCCATGCCGCCGGTTACTCGCCCGCCGCCATCGACACACCTGTGGACAACGAGCTAATTTCAGCACCAGCATGATACAATGATATACTTCGCCGGTATGCCACTCCGGTATTCTGTGGTAGTTTGGTTGACACCCGAACGTCATTCACACTGCTGTGTGTTGCAAGTGGTGTATTAAAATAATCCCCGACCCCCCATATATCCTGAGAGTTTCGTTAGATGATTACATTCATTTGTTTTTAACTGGTCCCATTTTGTGTGCTTAAACAATGCGCAAATGATTTATTATGCATTGTGACTATTTCCTACATTTTTGTTTTATTGCAATAAAGTGGCAACTCGACTTTGACGTACGGGTGACACGTGGCCCGGCGGAGCAGACCTTGTTTTCTTAGACCATGAGTACCAGCGTGTCCGATTTCCGTCCAAATATACCCGCCTTGCGGGCCCCAAGCACACAAAGTGTAAGCATCAGCAGTAGAGAACTACTACTACTATTGCTACAGCCTATTTGCGTCCCACTGCTGGGCACAGGCCTCCTCTCATCACGAGAGGGTTTGGGTTACAGTCCCCACGCGGGCCCAGTGCGGATTGGGGACTTCACACACATCTTTTGAATTAATTCGCAGATTTTTTCCTTCACCGAAAAGCACAGCAAATTGAATTTCGCACATAAGTAAACTTAGAGGTGCGAGCCGGAATCGAACCCCCGACCCTCTGCATGAGAGGCGGAAGGTCGAACCACTAGGCCACCACGGCTAACAGTAGAGAACGCTAACGTTTATTACCTAAATGCAAGAGCATTTATTAAGTGCAATCTTCCAGCAGCTGAACCGATTTTCTTAATACAGCTAAGAATACTCTCGATTAAAAAGTCGCCTATGAAATAAAAGAAAATATAACCAAAATCAATACATCCGTCGTGGTAATAACAAAAAAATATGGCAATTTATTTTATTGTGCAGTTCATGTCAAGGCGAAGTATGTTCCCGTGTAGGGAACATCGTAAACATATACATGCAAGATCGAAGCCGATAAAATATTTACAACCGTGGACAACGCTTTTTGGGCATATTCTTATTAGATTTTTAGTCGCGGATAAACTGTTTTCAGAGCGACAGAAACGCATACAAACTGGTCTAGCCTTTTTACGTCCCACAGCAGGGCACATGCCTCTTTTCATCTTTCGAGAGATATTTTAATGGGAAGGAAATGAGGCCCATCTGCGGATTGACGACCTATAGTCAGCTGAGATAGTTGTGGCTATCGAGGGTTGAAGTAAAGGAGCGCAATCTTTATAGTTCCAAAAGTGGACACCAAATTGGGTAGGTTGGGGGCGCTGCGGTCGCCACAAGTGTTAAGCCATCTAGGCGAATAGTCGACAGTAGCGTCTTTAGATGCTGAGGCGAAATCGTAGCGAAAACGGTTGTGAGGAGATTGTGTTTTGTTTTGTTGCTTATCAAATCCGCTAGACACGATTTCAACTGTTTCGCCATATAAGATTACGCTCCTTATATTCCCTCCACACATTCCACACTCCATAGTTGTGGCTATGAGAGTAATAGGGATGACAACAACTTTTTTTTCCTTAGTCTATCAGGAAGATTATTGAAAAGTATTGGACATGTATTTTTTTCTTTTTTCACGTAATCAAACTTATACGGAGATATATTGAGTTGAAATGTCGCGTGACGTCACGGTTAGCTACGATTTACACCTAACGGTGACGTAGTTAGCCCCCACTCTCCAACTTTAATGCGTTTTAACTGAGTCATTCTTTGTTAATTTGATAAAACAAAAAATACGTGTCTAGTATTTTTTTATTACCTGACTGACGGAGTAATTAGAATTTCGATTTCTTTACCCTGTCGTCATCCCTATTCCACCCACATTAACGTCAGTAACCCACGGTCAGATGACGTCAGGCCCAGAGGGCGCCACTGAATCAACTAAAGTAATAACCCGGGATCGCCTACTCACCCGCTAAATTAAACTTTGCAATTAAATTCGCACGTTGACATTTAATATAATTAATAAAAGAGGTCAAGTGCCATCACATCGTTCCATTTTGTTTTCAGGGTTCCGTACCCAAAGGGTAAAACGGACCCTGTTATTAAGACTCCGATGTCCTTTCGTCTGTCACCAGGCTGTAACTTTGAACCGTAGACTGTTGAAATTTTCACAGATTCTATTTCTGTTTCCGCTATAACAATACTAAAAAAACAGAATAAAATAAATATTCAAGGGGGTCCCATACAACAAAAGTGATGTTTTTGCCGTTTTTATAGATAGTACAGAACCCTTCGTGCGAGGCCGACTCGCACTTGGCCGGTTTTTAAAATAATGTAACATTTTAATATTTCTGATGTCCAATTACTTATTTATGGGATTTTTCAAATAATACTTTTCCAGATCACTGTTGGTTGTACGCTGCCTAGCTTGTTCAATGTCAAAATAATCACGAAAAAGGGCTTAACTATTAATTAACATTAAATTAAATTCATGGAGGCCTACGTGAGGAAATTTGCGTGCATCTGCGAAGTAATTCAAGGATGAGTGTAACCTCCCAATCTGCACTGGGTTCGCTTTTGTGCTATAGCCCAAACCCTCTCCTGATGAGAGGAGGCATGTGCCCAGCAGTGTGATACGTAAATAGGCTATTGTGGTGGTGTGGTGGAGTGAAGCGACGTTACAAAATCCCGTGCGCTATATAACGTTACAAAACATAGGAGAAATGCAACTTATACCAACTCTATTAGGGTGAATTTTTGAACACGACGTATTTTGGTAATTTTCGTGGCGCATTTATTTTTCTTTTATTTTGTAATTTTGATAACGGATTACAGTAGAAATTGGAAGTATGAACCAAATGAAAAAAGAGGCACACTTTTGTGATGAATAGTTACAATTCGGTGCCGAAAATTTTCATTGCACACAAATTACAAACGCGACACACAAATTACATTTTTAACTTTAGTGACATAAATTTGCTCAATAAAACTAACTTTTTTTTGACTTTTCGATTTGTTTGCATTCATAAAAATAGTACACGATATTTCTTGAAAAAATCGGTCATATCGTGTGAATTAAAAAAATATTGAAAATCAAAATGCGTTTCTACAGCCTAATTCAATAGAGTATACAATAGAACGTACTGTTATTGTATTTATGTTGTTTTTTAAAGATAACAAGTATAATTATGTACCTTCCTCTGTACTATGGAAACATAGTACAGTAGGCTAGGATTACACCTTTTCTTAGAATACCACACTCTCAATAACCCGGACACTTTCTGATAAAAGACACGCAACACAAAAAAAATTACACACAAACCTACACAACACATGCATACATTAGCAACACAATTATGTTCCTATTGTCCAAGTTTAATGATTTAGATAACTAGAATAAGAAATTGCAAAAAATATTTAGCTTAGATTCATTTTCATTTCATTCAAACAGAATATAACATAATGTATATGTACATATATATATATATATATATATATATATAACCATTGATCTATTATAAGTAAGGATTCACAATCAGCTGGAGAAAAATGACCCCGTCAAAACGGGTGCCCGGACAACTCGGGCACCCGTTTGGCCTTCGTTATAAAGAGGCGTTATTAGCATATCGGAACGTATTTTCTAATGTCAGTTTGCTCCATATATTTTGACATATTCTGTTAGGGACTGTTCGTCCATATGTTTTTACTTATTATAGGTCAGTGTATATAACATACAATAAAATAATATAATATAATATATATATATAGTTAAAAGTAACCACTAGTTAAGAAATGTAGTGTATAGATATCAACTTGAATTAATGGAAGAGCGGGGCTGCCTGACACAGGTATTAAATACTTACTAGGCAGCCCCAATCACCTTTGTAAAAAACCCTACTTGTAAAACCAATAAAGATTTTTTCATTTTTCATAATTAAGCATATACAATGCTCATACTGTCGAAATAAAACCTAAAATGTAATTTGTGTGGCGCGATTGTAATTTGTGTGGTCTAAAAAGGCACACAAATTACGCCACCCAAATTACAGCAAAAGTGCATTTGATTTTTTTTTCAAAACCATTAGCTTTAGGTAAATGACTAAAGGAATATTGATTCTCGATAATCTTAACTATAAAACACTTAAATAGACATCATTGTAAAAGAGTTGAATATGCAATATTTACTGGCCACACAAATTACCTTGAAGGCTGACCAAAAACATCGTGTCACGAACTATCCTATTTTTCTAAATTACAGCAAAGGCTACGGGTCCACTGCGATTGGTAATCGAACGCGAACTAGTATGTCTTCAACGTAGTAACTCAAAAATGGAGTTAAATAGCTCAATCAATCAGTAACCAGCAGGTATTTGCGAGTCATTAAAAGTCGTTCGCGCGCGGGACAAACACATTCCGATCTCTGTATTTTTAAATTATGAGATTTCTGCATGGTTTTCTGCTATATAATATAGGCCAAGAAGAGCCCCTTTAAATACTTTTTACAGAAATGTATTACGACAATCACAGAAAAAGTTCTATTCATTTGTCTGAGCGAAACTACGCGTGTGACATACCTCACAGCTATGCTAATCGTGCATTTTCGGACTTTCAATAAAAAAAATTGCGTATTCATAGCTTATTATCATTAATTAAAGGCTTTGCCTCATCATAAATGACGACAAAGAATACAACTATATTATTTTCTTTTTGGAATATAGCATAGTTTTTTTTATGCAAGCATGGGACATGCAAAAAACTCGTGTTGAAAATTCACCCATTAATAACAATTACACATTTTAGTACCGGTCTGATAAAACGGGCTAATGTTTGTATCGGCTGCTGTATATAAAAATGATATCAATCCGTCAGTCTGTCCGCATCGTTAAATATTAATGGAAGGAACATCAAAATGACAGCTGGCAATACTAAAGGAGGAGTTGTAAAAATGTTCGCCGATCATTATTTTGGAGATGGAGGTCTTTTCATGGAGAATCGGTCTTTGATGGTCCAATGATAACTAACTGGGGCTCTTTTCGAAGAACGTTCCCTTTCCCTATGTAACGAGATAGGGAAAAGGACCTTCCATATCACCGTTGAAACCGAACTTTGAATAGCTAGATTTAAAGCTCAATTTGAGCGCCGTGACACTTTGACGGTAGGGATATGGAAGTTCCATTTCCCCGCGTAAACATTTCGTTTCGAATAGAAAATACACTCTCCTCACAACCGTTTTCGCTGGGTTTTCGCCTCAGCAGCACCATCTAAAGGCGCTACTGCAGACTACCGCCTAGGTGGCTTGACTGAAGTGGCGACCGCAGCGCCCCCAATCTACCCGATTTGGTGTCCACCTTTGGAACTATAAGGATTGCGCTCCTTTACTTCAACCGAGAACCCCTGAGTCGAACCTCTTTATCGAGGCGACGGAGCAAGACGGGCCAAGTAATTTGACAGCCCTGTTCATTATCCGGGAAAACGCCGGCTAAGCGCCCGCTGCTAGCCTCGCCATTCACTGGCCGACTTTCTTGGATTAACACTTGGGTCATTCTCAGAAATAGGCGTTCTCAGCCTCAACTCCGTCTTGATTTTGTACAGTATATTTACTGCTATATTATGTATAAAATACGAATCATTGAGCTATTTACATCATTTATATACTTTTGTCCCTCATATATATCTATTAGTTAACATTTTATAAGCCATTGTTTTTTTCACCAAGACGGAGTTGAGAATGTTGGGACGGAGTTGATATATTTTATACGGAGTTTAGAAACATGATATGGAGGTGATGGATACAGTGCTTGAAAACCTGAATGATATTTTATATGTTTTAATATAAAATATTAAACACAGTTTGAAAAGAAAAATAACAGCATTTATTACTTTTAGTTTTGTATTAATTTGTATACTAATTTTAAAAGGCATGATAGAAAACATAACAAAATCAACAAAAAAAAAATAACAATCACTTAACTTAGTGAATAACATGTTACACTTAATAATATTTCTTTTAGATCTTTTAAGCTTTTTATCTTTTAGCAGCAAATGTGATGTAAAACATGTTTTTTTGCATGTGACTGCTCACTTAGATACTAAATACACGTTTTTTTCTCAACTCCGTCTAAATATTTGACAGAGTTTATTTGACGGAGCCTAGGGAGAAAGCTATTTTATTTTTTTATTTCATAAATTACCGTATTAAGTAAAACGATATTACACGAATTTAACAGGTAATATAGTTTAATTCATTATACTTAAATAGTAGAACAATCAATCACACCAATAGAAAAATAAATGACTAAACGGAGTTTAGAAAATGCAAGTGACAAAATACGGAGATTAGATACTTTCGTTTGTAAAATCGCCCAGCGTCGCGAAACGCACCTCCGTCGCTCACCGTGTCACAGACAAGACTGAACTGGCTCGCTCGATGTAATAGTGATCTGCGTAAACTTGCAAATAGTGATGTCAACTTTTGTTTTGCTTCCAATGACGGAGTTTAGTCATAAATTTGTACGCGCGGGGAAAAAATCATATTTCTTTATACAAGCATTTGTAATAACAATCAACATAACAAAATGTTAATTTGTTTAACTGACTATAATAAAAAAGTGCCCGGTGTTAAGTAGTAGTAGTGGTTACCGAGTTGCAAAGGGGTTTGTCCCAAATTTTGGAGTCTGTACGCTTGATGGAGCATGATAAAAGTAGGCTTTTTTTTTATTACTGGTTCTCAACAGAGTATCTTCAAAATTACAACTGCTACAGGTAGAATAAAACTAAAACTACCCTCCAAAATTTTTTGTATGCCATATATATGCAAGAATACATAGTTATTCTAGCCGACGCCCAAAAACGTGCCCTCTGAGAATGACCCACTTAACAGTCGCAGAAATAGACGACATCTTGTTTGGTTGACAATCTATACTTCCATACTATCCATATCCGGTATGGATAGTATGGAATAGCATCCAAATTGGTCCATATTAATATTACAAATGTGAAAGTGTGTTTGTTTGTTTGTTTTTCCTTCCTCCACGTCGCAACGAGTGGACCAATTTGGATGAAATTTGGTATGGAGATAGTTTGAGACCCGGGCAATAAGGATACTTTTTATCTCGATATTTCCACGGGAACGGGTTTTCCACGGGGCAAACCAATTTTTCAATACTTCTTCCATTTCGTAACGCTATGTCGGTAACGGAAGATATTCAGATTTCGAACTAAGTTTTCGTAGTAGGGAAGGTATCTTATCTACTCAATGAATCTTTTTTACGTTCACATCCTTATACCCAAAGAATACCTACCTACTCATTAGTCAATCGCACCTTATTCAGCTAAATCAAATGTATCAATATTTTCTATAACATATACAGACATCATGATGATGATGATGATACAGACAAACTACTAAGTTAACTGACAAGTGAGCACATTTGTTCATAATAATAGATTAATTGTATAAGGGACGCTACGTATTTACTACCTTGCGACTAGTCGCAGTACCTCATCGCGTCCCACCATGAATAGCGGCCTTTGCGCCATGCCGTGGTTAATGTAGCAGCCCTAACACACTGTCCGATAACGTTGCACCCCTTACCGTGACCATGCTAGCGATAAACCTGTTTTATGACTCGTGGTCAAGGATAGGAAGACTAAAATGATTTGTAATCATAACCTTTTTGTCGTAGAAGAAATTGTTTGTCAACCTCATTAAAGCCTATAGATCGTGAATTATCGAAAATTTGTTTACTATTTAATTCCGTGGCAAACACGATGTCCCGTAAGAGGTGGATAAACCTGCAGCGCTAAATAGCCAAGTGTATAAATATACAAATGTGAGATTTAAGTAAGGTCATGTAAGAGTTGGATGGTTTGCGCGTTAGTTACTTATTGACATGTAAAAAAACATTGGTATACACAAAATGACTTAATGTTATGAATTTCTAACACAGACGAAAGTCGCGAGTGAAAATTACTGAAAAAAAGCTGAACTAACAAAAATACAGTGTTACTTACAAAGGTTTCGGTAATCGAAATTCTATTTTAGTTCATTATATTATGTATATTGCCTTTGAGAACGGATCTTTTGTGTAGACTCGATCCACTGCGCGATAAGGCAGAAAGCGCTTAAGGACGAGCACTATAAATTGTTCAATGCAAATTAAATTGTTATTTACATCTATCATTTCTTTACGAAATTAAGAGAGTAATAAAATAAAGGTCTACGCATCGAAATGCATAGCTGCTTTGTCAGATATGGGGCTATATTCGAAGTCTTAAATAGGGATCTCCCTGTTCCCTATAAGATCGCTCACGCGTCAAGTTAAACTTTAAATCTAGCTGGACCTATATTCGAAGCTTTAAATAGGGATCTCGCTCTTCCGTATAGGATCGCTCACGCGTCGCGTGAATTTTAAGCAGCTAGATTTAAAGTTCAACTTGACGCGTGGGCGATCCTATAGGGAAAAGCGAGATCCCTATTTAAGACTTCACATAGAGCCCCGGCTTAAAGTTTACGCGTCTCGTGAGCGATCCTATAGGGAACAGGGAGATCCCTGTTTAAAGACTTCGAATTTAGCCCATGGGGAATGATGAGATGAGATGGGACTTAAGTTGTATGAATCCTCCAAGATATCCAGATATTTATGATTACCTTGTTTACTCCCATTTATCTGATGGCGACTACCTACTACTACTACAGCCAATTTACGTCCCACTGCTGGGCACAGACCTCCTCTCATCACGAGATCACAGAATATTTAATAGTACATAATACTACATACAGAATGGCCACGGAATCACCTGCCTGAATCTAGCCGGCGCGCAACTCGCGCCCAATTCGCCCTTACCGTCATTTGTTTCATCCGGAGATGCTGAGTGAATCGTTGGCCCGTGTAGATGGTACACACACATTTATAAGTGTACAGACGTCCTTGCGTGCAAACATTGACACTTCATTCGAATTGTGATCGAAATCGTGCTTTTATAGGCCGTGTCCACCGTGTGATGAGAGGGTGTGGGCTATAGTCACCAAGCGGACTCAGTGCGGATTGGGGACTTCACACAATGCATCTTTGAATTACTTTGCAGATGTTTCCCTTCACCGAAAAGCTCAGTGGTTAATTCAAATTGAATTTCACACATAAGTAAACTAAGAGGTGCGAGCCGGAATCGAACCCCCGACCCTCTGCATGAGAGGCGGTAGGTCGAACCACTAGACTACCAACGGCTTTTTTAAACGCGACTGTAGGTATAATAATGGATTGGTAGAACAGAAATTCAGAAAAAGCCATGGTAGCCTAGTGGTTCGACCTACCGCCTCTCATGCAGAGGGTCGGGGGTTCGATTCCGGCTCGCACCTTTTTACTTATGTGTGAAATTCAATTTGAATTAACCACTGTGCTTTTCGGTGAAGGAAAACATCGTGAGGAAACCTGCACACATCTGCGAATTAATTCAAAGATGTGTGTGAAGTCCCCAATCCGCACGGGGCCCGCGCGGGGACTATAGCCCAAAATCTTCTCGTGATGAGAGGAGGCCTGTGTCCAGCAGTGGGACGCAAATAGGCTGCAGCAGTAGTAGTAGTAGTAGTAGTAGTAGTAGTAGAACATAAATTCATGTATCATAGATCCTGTAGGTTATTACAATTCTGATAAAAATACTTTTAGTAATTTCATACCTATCTTCGCGATAGCAATCAATAAGGTACCATTTTCACTTTCGATTTGAGGCGTGGATTAGACGGCAACAACATCAACCACGACCAAGAAGAATCCGGAAATTAATACATCAAGCGCCGTCGGAAGTATAAGGCTTGAATGGCGATGCTGTTTATGAGAAAATTGCTCGAGAAAACGGCTTGAGTTTCACAACTTTGACGCCGCCTTATTTTTCTGAAGTGAGATTAAATCTGTGAGCTACACGCAATAAGTAGGTACACAAGCACAAGTAATAACTACGATAAGGTGTCTAAAGTGTTCTCTTCAAATTAAGATACGAGTCAACTCACGTGTTCACACCCAACTTTCATTTAACAGACATATGTGGCTCTCATCATCACAATAGGGTTTAAGCTACTCACTTGTTTGAATAACTTTGCATAGGTATGTGTGAAGATTTCGTAGCTTAACTACCTTGAACAAAAACTCAGTGGTTGGATTTTAAATTGAATTTTGGCACGAATCTAGGTTCAAGTTCATACATAGGGATATAAGATTTCCCATTTCCCTAATAATTATAGACGGTCTCCCAATTTATGCGAGACAGCAAATTGCTCGTACAATTCAATTCCACAAGAAGCGTACTTTACCATCCGTGCGTTACATACACGTTCACGATTGTACTAGCTATCTCACTTTAAGCACCAAATGGCGTTTGGGATTTACTCCCTTAGTAGTCACTTTGGACGTCCCGAATAACAGAATTATCCGAAAAGCGATATAGAATCCCTTTTCCGTGCTCTATGGGATCCCTTCGTGAACTCGACGCCCAGACTTTCAACATAAGAGGCGATATGTCAAATTACTAGGGCCTGGCTAGCTTATCACTTGGCTATGGAGTGTGGGAATGTGTCTTGGTAAGGAGCGCAATCTTATATGGCGAAACAGTTGAAAACGTGTCCAGCGGATTTGATAAGCGACAAAACAAAAGACGCTATCCTCACAACCGTTTTCGCCTCAGCAGCGCCATCTGAAGGCGCTACTGCAGACTATCCGCCTAGGTGGCTTAACTGGAGTGGCGATCGCAGCGTCCTCAATCTACCCGATTTTGTGTCCACTTTTGGAACTATGAAGATTATGAATATGAGGGGACTAAGAACCGGGCGTAGGTAAGTACGATTTAAGTATACACCATGCATTTCCCTTCTGTGACCTATTACAAAAGTTCCTCATTTACCGGCCAAATGAGTTTCGCATTTCAAACCCACCCTGACTGCCATTAGCGGTAAATAATTTACCTCTCCTAATAGCGTTTAGTTCTTTCTTGTCTTGAAAGCTCTCGTCTCAAACTACAGATTGCGGCGAAGCGATTGTGCTCGGAATATTGGATTGCCTGCAGCTGAGTGCACCTGTATTACAAATAATTCTGTTGGTCCAACTCGTGGTGACTGGTGTATCGACTAACTATGCATGCATTTAGCTTTGAGATCTTTGGGTAAATGATGGTTATGATCTAATTTGTTGCAATCAAAATAATGACCACAAACTTAAAAGGACATTTGGAAGTCGATTTTGTTTAAACATAAATAGTTATACTATACACTTACTTACGGTAGCAATATCAAAGTGGCAAAAAATAGGCCCGATTTGAGCCAAAAGGTCGGAAATCACAACAGCCTTAATGGGGGGTTTATACAAAAAGAACTTTGGACGGAAATTGTAAGAAAATTATATTTATTTCGACAGTTTATGTGAAACGTAGTTAATATTAGGTCCTTACATATGAAATTGGCGTTTGGCGAACTGGCAACTTTGATTCAAAATATGTGGCGTTCGGCTAGGAATTCCAAATTCAAATTTATTTCAAATTTAAGACCATGTATTTCTGTGTTCGAATTACGAAATTTATTTGTTATCGCGTCATTTGTTTTTCTTTCACATCGTTCTGTTCACAATATGGAGAACTTAAAATATCGCTATATTTACGAATATGAGTTTCACCTCGGCACTAGTGCTGCAGAAACGGCTCGTAGGATTAACAATGCGTATGGGGAAGCTACTGCAAAAGAAAATACGGTACGTTATTGGTTCCAACGTTTCCGTTCTGGAAATTTTTACCTACAGAACAAGCCTCGTGGACGGCCGGAGACACAAGTTGATAACGAAGAATTAAAAGCAATTGTGGAAGCAGATCCATCGCAAACCACGTCAGAGTTAGCGGCAGGCTTCGGTGTGAGTGATAAAACCATTTTGATTCACTTGAAACAAATTGGAAAAGTGAAAAAACTTGAAAAATGGGTACCGCATGAATTGAGCGACGCAAACAAAGAAACACGCGTCGAGTGTTGCGTTTCACTTCTCAACCGGCACAATAATGAAGGCATTTTGAATCGTATCGTTACTTGTGATGAAAAATGGATCTTGTACGACAACCGGAAACGTTCTTCACAATGGTTGAACCCAGGTGAACCAGCCAAATTCTGCCCGAAACGAAAGTTGACTCAGAAAAAGGTACTGGTAAGTGTCTGGTGGACTAGTGCCGGTGTCATCCATTACAGTTTCTTAAGATCTGGGCAAACAATCACGGCTGATGTGTATTGTCAACAATTGCAAACGATGATGGAAAAGCTAGCCATTAAACAACCCAGACTGGTCAATCGATCTAGCCCACTGCTGCTTCAGGACAACGCTCGACCACATACGGCACGTTTGACGGCCGCAAAACTACGGGAGCTGCGACTGGAATGTCTTCGACACCCACCATACTCCCCGGACCTTGCTCCAACTGATTACCATTTTTTTCGGAATTTGGACAACTTCATGCAAGGAAAAAAATTCAATTCTCACGAGGCTGTCCAAACGGCCTTCAAAGATTTTATTGATTCTCGCTCACACACTTTTTTTAGTAAAGGAATCAATGAACTACCTTCGAGATGGCAAAAGTGCATAGATAGCCATGGTACATACTTTGACTAAATAAAAAAATAGTTTCATAAAAAAAAATCGTTTTCATTTCTGCCATATGAAACGCCAATTTCATATGTAAGGACCTAATATTTAATACGTCTTTTATATTGCGTTTTTCGGGATAAAAAGTACCCTACGCACCTCGTTCTCTGTCTCGGTTAAATTAGTCCAACGGTTGAGGCCACAGAATATTTAATAGTACTACATACAGAATGGCCACGGAATCAACCCCCTGAACCTAGCCGGCGCGCAACTCGCGCCCAATTCGCCCTTACCGTCATTCAAGTCATTTGTTTCATCCGGAGATGGAGAGTGGATCACTTGCCCGCGTAGTTGGTACGCACACATTTACAAGTGTACAGACGTCCTCGCACGCAAACATTGACACTTCATTCCAATTGTGTTCGAAATCGTGCTTTTATAGGCCGTGTCCGCCGTGTGGTTTAGGCGTAAAAAGGTAGCAGAAATAGTTCTCTCGCATTTATAAAATTAGTATGGTTTTATTCTAAGCAGTAGGAGTATTTCCTGATCTATTATTAGTGCAGTCAAGGGCGGTGTATAATCAGTAGGAACGGATGTCCGAAGGCTAAGGCCACACGAGGAGGTTTTAGAACAAATTCAAAACAAACAGTCGCTTGCATGTTTTTTTTTAAATAAAGTGCTGGTTTTAGCATCAAAAAATGCTGTACTAATTTTCTAATCATCATGTTCAGTCGAAAGAAATCCACTGCTGGGCATACACTGTATATTTGTTGATATATGTATACTTCGACATAGTGCTTGGTACATTAACAAAAACTTGGTAAAATTATCAATTTTTGTTAAATTAAAAAAAAATAAGGTTTTCAGCTTTTTCATCCATACTAATATTGTTAATAGTAGGTACATCCATATTAATGTTGTAAATGCGAAAGTAACTCTCTGTCTGTCTGTTTGTTAACTGTTCACGCTTCAACCGCTGGACCGATTTGGATGAAATTTGGCAGGGAGATAGTTGGAGTCCTGGGAGAGGACATAGGCTTTTTATCTTGGAAAACGCATCGTTCCCGCGGGAACGCGATACCGAATTCCATGCGGGCGATGTCGCGGGCAGAGGTTATAAATATATTAGAAAACTCCTTACATGAGAAAATAGAACAAATATATAAGTAAATAGATTTTTCTCAAACAAGCTTGGAAATGTTCGTGTTACTTTCAAAAAAAGAAGACGCGAGGCTGGCCATTGCCGGCCTTGGCCAGCAAAAACATTATTGTCGTGTGTGTTTTTTTTAATTCGCTTGCTATTTGAGACACCTCTAGAAACTGACAAATCCATGGAGGTAATAAGTACAACTTCCATGGCCAAATCATCCACGATCATGGAAGTAGTAAATACTGATGTGGGGTAAGTGCGCCTAAATTGATTTCGCCCCCATGCCTTGTAAACAGCCAACTAATAGTTGAGTAATATTTATAAGTAGGTTTCGATATATTTATGTTAGGCGCACTTACCCCATCCTGGCGCACTTGCCCCGAAACTGACAAATCCATGGAGGTAATAAATACAACTTCCATGGCCAAATCATCCACGATCATGGAAGTAGTAAATACTGATGTGGGGTAAGTGCGCCTAAATTTATTTCGCCCCTATACCTTGTAACTAGCCAACTACTAGTTGAGTAATATTTATAGGTTTCGATATATTTATGTCAGGCGCACTTACCCCATCCTGGCGCACTTGCCCCAACTGACCTTACGTATTTCCTCGCTGTTTGAGAAAAGCATTATATATACCTCGGCCGCAATTGCGATTGCCAGACTCGTACTAATAGAAGGCTTCGCTTCGCTCAGCCTTCTAACTGACTCGTCCGGCAATGCGCTACTTGGCGGCCTCTGCAATAATGTACTAATAACACTGGTTTAAAAAGTGCAATAAAAGATTAAATGAAGATCTTGAATATTTTAAGAACGGGGTGAGTTTCTTGGAGAAATTAACTTTATTCGACCTGAAGAATTTACCTTTAAAATTAACGCGTAAGTATAACAAAAATACGGTGTGGTGTATTGACAAGTAAAACAAAAGATAGATAAACACAGATAATTTCACAATTTACCTGCGGCCTCGAACATAGAATATTTAATAATCACCCGCCTGAATCTTGGCCGCTCGCAATTCGCGCCCAACTCGCCTTACCGTCATTTGTTTCATCCGGACACATACATTTAATAGTGTATAGATATCCTCGCACGCACACAGACGTCCTCGCACGCAAACTTTGATACTTCATTCGGATTGTGTTCGAAATCGTGCTTTTATAGGCCGTGTCCGCCGTGTGCCTCGAAATAGGAAACCATTTCCAGCTCCATACAGATTTGCCAAGTCTTACGCAGATTCTTTGTTAATTATTCTCAAAGAATTTTTGATAAAATTCGCACGAGCTCTTCGAAATCTTGAAATTAACTAGATTGTACAAGTTTGTGCTGTTGTTTATGAAATTTGTTTTTCATTTGGAATACCATTCTTATTAATTTTCCCGTAAAAGCTAAATGAATAGATTGTTATGATATCTGTAGTTGAGTTTAAATAAAGTCACATTTAACTTGATTTTTTTTTCTTTTAAGTGGTTCACAGTCGAAGTAATACTACGTACTATTTACACTGTCTTGAACTTTCGCAATATAGGTACCTACACTCATATTAAAAACACTCAAGCTACGGGGTAAAATCTTATATGGTTTTTTATGCGATTAAGTTGAGTGTTTTTAATACCTACTTATAGTATGTATACACTTACACCCTAACCCGTGCAAAGCCCAAAGCAATTACATACTAATGAACTCGACCGTTCCGTGACTTATTTGTACTCTATGGCTATGGTGGATGTGCCAAACTTCACTTCGTCCACAGTCAAGAAGTCACAAATTTCCGTACCCCAACAAATAATTGTTTGAATCGCAGATTCAAAATAAAATAAACATTTATTACGTAAAAAGCGATATCATTGCATTCTGTGTGTACAGAAGGAATGAAAATGATTAATAACCGAGCAAAGGTAAATCAAATCCGAAATCTGAAAAATCTGAAAACCGGGCGAGTAAACATTTACAATGCCATTAGCTGATATAATAATGAATTGAATGTGAAATCCTTTTAAAATATTATTACATGAAAATTATAATTGAATTCTTAAAGTAATTAAATGTGCTTAAGAAGCTATAGGTAGGTACAGTCAGCAGCAGAAGTAGATAAGCTGTCCAGGTGTTCAAAATGACCTATACACGCCCTTAAAGTCTTAAGAATAAGGTCGTGTGTAGGTCATTTTGAACACCTGGACAGCTTATCTACTTCTGCTGCTGACTGTACAACTGGAATCTCTATCTCTAAGTGTTTACTATTATATCAGAAATCATCCTATTTTCATCCATTTTTATACAGACACTTAGAATTTGAATACTTGATGATATTTTATACAAATAAAAAGTTAAGAACCAATGTTGTACGCACATTTTCTCCAAACTAAACTCCTCTACTTGCCCACTTACACTTTACCGATTCAACTGGTTGAAAATGTAAATTTTCTAGAGAATCAATACAATTTGTCACTCGCTTCATTCGTCTCTGCCTCATTGAGAATCGGTCACACACATCGTTTTAAGCCATAAATATTTAGGTTCGTTTCTGTCGTTGATTTCCTCCCTTTGCAAGATGGTAGAAAAGTGGTATATTTTGTCACTGCACAAGCTGAAATGCATAAATCTTTTCTATCATTTAATAAATTGTATAGGAATCCAGGTCTTATAGGAAACAGAGCGATTCATGCACGAAATAAAAATGATCAGAGGAAGTTTTCATTTTGTTGAGCCGTTCAGTTTTCATAATTTTTCAACTAAATACCTATTGCCTACACTATATACACGGTGGGTCAGATCCTATAGCAAATAATTAACCCCCATTATCGGCTATCGATTCTAAGTATATTGTATAGGTATTTAATTTTTTTTGATTTGGTAAAAAAAATGTATATGGGATTGGTTGTGTAAGCGACGCCCAAATCCTATACAAAATAATTTTCTTTTACCAACTCGAAAAAAATTAAAGACCTATACAATATACTTAGAATCGATAGCCGATACTGTGGGTTAATTATTTGCTATAGGATCTGACCCACCATGTTATATAAAAAAATATTTTTATTTTTATTCAGAACTGACCAATGATTGACCGTTATCTCGCCTGATGGGAAGCGACGATGAGGCCAGAGGTGTAGCTCACGGGTAATTTATTTAGAGACGTTATACGGGGTCAAGCAAAACGTTGTGACGGTATTTTGCCCACAGAATCAGCTATCGATTCTAAGTATGTTTTTACGGTTATTTTTTTCGAGTATCTAGAAAGCATTGCTGCTATCTCGTAGCAGCTACGCTGTAGCTACGCGGTAGGCGGCGGCGTAGAGCGCTACGGAGCTACGGTCAAAAAGTACGCTATGCTAAAAACAAGCTATTAAATAAAATGAACTTTTAAAAATTACCTTACGACGAAGCATGTTGTGGATTATTTATCTAGATGTGTGTTTATTTATGACGAAGCATGTTGTGGATATATTTTTAACTTGTATTTTTATTCACTTAGCTAAATAAATCTTATATTACCTTGTCTCTGCCATTAAGTACATATCTTTATTTTGTACAGCAATTTACTGTTCCGAAATTATGATCCTAAAAACTGACGACATTTTTAAGCTTTTATTAAAGTACTTGTCAAGAACTCAAGACGGATCAAACGAGTCCAAACTCCATGAAGTTGTAACTAAAATGAATAAATATACGCTAAGTAGCAATAAACATAATATTTACAAAAAATAAAACTACAAAAAAAAACACCCCTTCCAACAGTTCGGTCTGCGGCATGGCGCCCATAACGCTGGCGGCGTTACCTCTCTGGATTGCTAAGGAAATCCTTTGCGAGAGGTAAGCGCCAGCTCTTGGGTCATCAGTTCTTTCGATCAAATGGGCCGACAACACCCTCATGAATGCTTTCATGTCTGCGGACCAGGGACCCAGAGTCTCAACCGCGAGAGCCGCAAACTCGTATTAATTTATTAGCAACTGAATACTTTCGGCGCTTGAGGCTAAGTAAATTAAATTTTAGACTTCAAATGTAATCTTGAAAATTAGCAGCTTACCATTCTTTAGAATGGAATGCAATAAATAAACAACAAGTAAGTGTATACTAAAGTACATAGTTTATGATCTTTACAAATAAAACCTGAAATGGTAGGTATATTTAAATAAAATAACCGCAAACTTTCATCATCAAATTAAAATAAATTTACCTCATACGAAATTGTTTCAGAGATACGATATCAAAAGCAAACACATGGACATCTAACTTCTCATTAATGAAAAAAAAAACCAGTGACCCAACTCACCTGTCAAAAATCCGCCTCTCTTAACAAATCTGATCTCAATCGTCCCGATAGCACTCGGCGGGAGTTGGCGCGAACTTCAGTGCGAAGCGAGCGTGCGTCCCACGCAGCGTGTCTGTGAGGACTGGCAAAGCATACAGGCAGGCTGGCGAGGCTCGGGGCACGCGCTATACGGCCACGGCCACTGGCTGGTTAGAAAAATAAAATAAAAAAGATTTCAGAAACCAGTTGCTTTCAGCCGCGACCTTGCTGGCTGGTTGGAAGAATAGATTAAAAAGTATTCGTGCCGCTGTTTGAAATTTTTTTTGTTTTTTTTTTTAAGTCGATGGTATAGGCAGACGAGCGCACATCCCTCCTGATGGATGGTGTGGATGGATAAGTGGTTACTGCGGCCCATGGACACCGAAATCCTTTGATCTCCCATTAAGAAACCATAAGATCTCGAATGCGTTGCCTACCCCTGTGGCCTAAGATGGAATGCCTCTGTGCCAGAAATTTCACCGGCTGCCTTAACCCCCTACCGGAACACAACAGTATGAGCACTGCTATTTGGCGGCAGGTAAGCGGAGAAAGACGGTGGTATCTCCCCGGACGGACCTAGCACCAGGCCCTACCACTAGCAAAATTCGATCATTTATTTAAGTAAGCAATAAGAATGATCTATTTGATATTTTAATAATTTAATCATCAAATTAACACGTAGAGTGAGTCGGTTGCAAATTGCAATCGTGAAATCGCATGAGTTAAATATTATAACAGCTGTATGTAGGTAACTGCATGATTCTCAAGAAATGTTTTAGTATAAGTACATGTTAAGTTTGCATTTTTAAATTACTTATTATTTTATTTATATTGCTCTTACTTACGGGCCACATTCGTTATACTACCTCATGTGTTTTTAGTGCCAAACGATTATCAAAATAATAATAGAAAGTAATCCTAATTCCTGTAAATGGAAAGTTTATTAAAGCACCGGCCAATAAGTATTCTTCAAGGATATTATGCAGTCTTACAAACTTCGACAACCTTGTCCCCTGTACACCTGAAGTACCTCAACCAGCTTCAATCTTAACGATTTCGAACTTTCTGGAACATCATAATGAAACTCGAACTGTTTGTCGAACATTTGAACAAACAACTTGTGGCTACAATAAGTTAGTCCGCTACAAACATTGCCGCGCTATCGCCACAGTACGCCATAGTACGAAGTGGTTTAGATCTTGTGCTGCGGTGATATAGTTGTTTCCGGAATGTTTCCTAAATATGGAGTTATTCACATGAGGTGAAATAGATAGACTACGGTATGCATCTATTTTAATAGAAGATGTTTCTGAGAATGCAAAACACTGTCAGTTCACACTGCTGGCGATCTTAAATACTGACACGTAGAGGATCCATTATCTTTTGTTCGTTCCTTAAGCGACAAAATAGATAGCTAATCGCTTCCTCACCAGTGGTGCGGCAAGTGCCTTACGTGTGTATACTCAATTCATATTAATCTTGTATATATATAACAAGAAACTGACTGACTGACTGACTGACTGATCGATCAACGCAGAGCCAAAACTACCAGTCGTAGAGAGCTGAAATTTGGCATGCAGGTTCCTTAGAGAACGTAGGAGAGCACTAACAGAGGATTTCCCGAAATTCCCACGGGAACGGAAAAAACGGGATTTTTCATTTTAATATTTCTGCGCATACAAAGTTGCGGGGAAAAGCTAGTATTATATATGCGAACATAACTCCGTCTGTGTCTGTTACCTCTTCACGCCTTAACCATTGGATCGATTTAGATGTAATTTAGTATGGAGCTAGTTGGAGCCCCGGAAAAGGACATAGTTCCCGCGGAAACGCTATTGCCGAATACCACGCGAATGAAGTCGCGGGCAGAAGCTGTTGAATGTTAAATTTTATCCGTCTATAGCCAAAACAAGGCGTTTTGTGGATATAGGAACCGGGCCTTAGTTACTCTAGTAGAAGGGCTTTAATCCGCAATATTACAAAAAACCTTTCTGCCCATAATGCCCATTTCCCTTATTTCTTCTTACCTCTCAAAGGTAACACGATTTCTAAAGTATTAAGAGGTTCCCCTCAACATGCAAAATTAATATAAAGGTCATCACGGCTGGACGCACTCTCAGGATTTTCATAAATCCCTGCTGGGAGCATTTTGCGAGTGACCATAGCGATTAATTTCATTTGTTTTTTAATTTTCTGTCCGCGAATTCATAATCATCATCACCAATGATAACTTCTTTCTTGGTTTTCGCGTTCCCGCGCGAAAATTACTCGTTTTTCTGGGATAAAAAGTAGCCTATGTCCTTTCCCGGGATTCCCACTATATCCATACCAAATTTCATGTACATCGGTCAAGCGGTTGAAGCGTGAAGAGGTGACAGACAGATATACAGACAAACAGACAGAGTTACTTTTGCAGTTATAATATTAAAATATGGATGATGACGATACACAATGAAAAATACGTAGAAAATAAAAGCCAGCTAGCATCTAAACTAGGCTAAGCCCGTGTCTCAGATTCCCGACTTCTTCATATTGAATACGAGATCAGTCTTCATTCATTTTAACCACGCGGAAATATAATTCCGTCTAAATTGAAATTACGTAGCTTTATACACGGTGGGTCAGAAAATATGGCAAATAATTAACCCACAGTATCGGCTATCGATTCTAAGTATATTGTATAGGTCTTTAATTTTTTTTGAGTTGGTAAAAAAAAATATTTTGTATAGGATTCAGGCGACGCTCACACAACCAATCCCATACACAATGATTTTTTTTACCAACTCGAAAAAAATTAAAGACCTGTACAATATACTTAGAATCGATAGCCGATACTGTGGGTTAATTATTTGCCATATTTTCTGACCCACCGTGTATAAATTTTTCGAGTGTGTACTCACTTACTGAAAGAGGTTTTAAAAACTTTTCAGAATTTTTACAGTAGGCATGTTGATTCGATATTTCTTTCATGTTTTCATGATTTCATGTTATTTCACACGGCGGACACGGCCTATAAAAGCACGATTTCGAACACAATTCGAATGAAGTGGCAATGTTTGCGTGCGAGGACGTCTGTGTGCGTGCGAGGACGTCTGTACGTACACTTGTAAATGTGTGTGTACCACTACGCGGACCAACGATTCACTCACCATGTCCGGATGAAATGAAACAAATGACGGTAAGGTTGACGAGTTGGGCGCGAGTTGCGCGTGGGCTAGATTCAGGTGAGTGATTGCGTGGCCATTCTGTACGTAGTACTATTAAATATACTGTGGTTATTTATAACTTTATAAGGGTTGATACCTGCGTGGTATAAAATTTCAATTGGACAGTTTCTTTTATAACTTCCTTGCCTTCAGGCATTTTAGGGTGTGAGAGGTTTTTTATGAGCCGATTTTTATCACAAAAGGAAGTTTTAGGAATCGACATTTTTGGGACTAGAGCCACTATAGTAGTGTGCCTACAGTTATTACTCACATTGATCCACATTTTAAGAGACTCGATAGAATATGCCAAAATAAATATTTTTGGAAACGTTTAAAATGCCTCCAAAGGTCAGCCATTTTGTTTTTTGCAATTTTGATATACCCGGTGTCACTCTCACGATTAAGACGAATCTAACGACACCTCGCAAGCTAAAATCCATCCAGCCATTTAGGCTACTCAGCGTGCCAAAAAAATATACATACATGCACACATACGAGGGGCGTTCAAAATATTCTCGGTATTGATATCTTATAACCTCTTTTTGAATTTGTTTTGTTACTGGCCGGTAAGGTTCATTCTTTGACATTAAAAAAAAGTATAATTCAAACCGAGATGTTCTTTTGTTTTTCTGCAATTTCTGAACAAACACGAACACAATGAGTGAATTAACAATGTTAACGAAATTAGAACATCGTTCCGTAATAAAATTCTTGACGAAACAGGGTAAAAACCAAAAAACCATAAAAGAGGAAATGGATTGTGTTTACCGTGAGTCTGCTCCTTCTTTATCTACAATTCAAAAGTGGTCAAGCGAATTCAAACGTGGCAGGGAGAGTATTGAAGATGACCCTAGACCTGGCCGGCCTGTAGTAGCTACTTCACAAGAAAATATTGATCAGGTGGAAAACCTTATATTGGAAGATGGTCGAGTGAAGATAAAATCAATAGCTCAAGTAACCAATCTTTCTATTGGTACCGTACATGACATTATCCATGACCATCTTAATATGTCAAAGGTCAGTGCAAGATGGGTTCCGCGAATGCTGACTCGACTTCAAAAAGATGTGCGTGCAGCTTGCTGTTCCGATTTTATTGACCTGTGTGGTGAAAATCCTGATGAGGTGCTGCAAAAGATAGTTACTGGAGATGAAACCTGGGTTCATCATTATGACCCAGAGAGTAAACAGGAGTCCATGCAGTGGCACATTAAGGGTTCAGCTCATCCCAAGAAGTTCAAGGTCGTCCCTTCCGCTGGCAAGGTCATGGCAACAATATTTTGGGATTGTGAAGGAGTATTGTTGATCGATTATAAAGAAAAAGGTGTAAATATCACGGGACAGTACTACGCGAATATTCTACATCTATTAAGGGACGCAATAAAAGAAAAAAGGCGAGGAAAGTTGTCTAAAGGTATTCTGCTTCTGCATGACAACGCCCCTGTCCATACTGCTCATATTGCCAAGGCAGCTATTGCTGAATGTGGGTTCGGAACTATAACTCATCCACCGTATAGTCCGGACTTAGCCCCCAGCGACTTCTATTTGTTCCCCAATCTCAAAAAGGATCTGCGTGGAAATCGATTTTTTGACGATGAGGCGTTGAAGGCGGCAGTAGAGGAGCACTTTTATACCAAGGATAAAAAATATTTTTATGAGGGATTAAAAAAAATAATTGATCGATCTTTTAAGTGTATTAACATAGGGGGGGAGTATATTGAAAAATAAAAAATATCAAACTGTTCATACTTGTTTGTTTTCATTCCAATACCGAGAATATTTTGAACGCCCCTCGTACATGCACTCGAAAAACATAACCCTCCTTCTGGCGCAGTCGGGTAATAAAAACATTGGTCACCGCCGCCTAGACAATTTTAACACAGGCGTCACCAATGCGTTGCCAATCTCGAAAGGGGAGGAGTATAGGGCGTATGGGATAAGGGAGGATAAGAAACATGGGATTAGGGAAGATGGGATAGAGGGATAGAAGAGGATACAGGCCCCCGGACCTGATCTAATTAAATAATTTCAATATTCAAGTTTTAAATACTGAACTGTAATTAAGAGGTTCATCCTTCAGTTATGATTAGGTACTTTATGAATCTTACTAGCTTCTGCCCGCGACCTCGCCCGCGTGGAATTCGGTTATCGCGTTCCTGCGGGAACTATGCGTCTTTCCGGGATAAAAAGTAGCCTATGTCCTTTCCCGAGACCCCAAATATCTCTATGCCTTTCATCTCGATCAGTCCAGCGGTTGAAGCGTGAAGAGGTAACAGATAGACAAACATACAGACAGAGTTACTTTCGCATTTATAATATTACTAGCTTCTGCCCGCGACTTTGCCCGCGTGGAATTCGGTTATCGCGTTCCCGCGGGAAATGTGCATTTTTCCGGGACAAAAGTAGCCTATGTCCTTTCTCGGGACCCCAACTATCTCCATACCAAATTTCATCTCAATCGGTCCAGCGGTTGAAGCCTGAAGAGGTAACAGACAGACAGATAGACAGAGTTACTTCGTATTTATAATAGCAGTATGGATATGGATTGATAATTAATAATATGGATGTTAGTTCATATGAATCCGATCTCATTCTAAATGAATTTAAAAATAAAAGCAAACTTACAATAAGGTACATGACTTCAGAAACTGGGTGCGAGCATTATGCTACGCCGTAGCAAGTAGCAACGTAGCGTGCTACGGAGCTACGAACACTCCATACGATACGAATAGTATGATTTCATACCATTTTGATGCAAGTGGGGAAAATTTGTCATTTTATCACGAATCCGCTAGTTACGTTGACGCGGCGAAAGCGAGCCTTAACACTAGGGACGAGTGAAAATGACCATTTCGCACGTGTATTAAACGACATTTTTTAATACCTTTGCGAAAAAAAAGTAAAAAAAAAACAGGACCAAGTTATAAAACCAAAAAGCTCTAGTGCGTAAATAACAACTTTACCCACGATCACTAGCTGTCAAAAAACAAAGTGCTCGTTCGGAAATGGCAAACTTCTCGCACGCTAAACAGGTGTCGAAGCGTTTACTTTTTGAGCAACTAAGTATATTAAAAACATATTGTTAATTTTAATATTTTCATGGTGTTTTAGTATCCTTAGAAAAGGTGTTAGGACCGCATCTATACTAATTTTGCTAATGCTGTATGACAAATGTGATAAAAAGATTTATTATTCTCTAAGTGTGTCCATTACCCATTAGATGTCCTTAATAGAACAGACTGCATTCCTCGTGATATAATTGCACAATATTAATCCCACTGACCTTGCGACGCATTGCACTCACATATTTGCCGTGGGACTGAGAATTTCTGCTTTAATTTACCCGTTCTAACTTAAAATGAAGTTATTTTCCAAGATTTTAGCTAATTTAAAACCTCGCAATATCCTTAAAATAAAAAATATCTTGAATTTGGTGAAAAAACATTCAAAAACCTTCAAATTCTTAAGGCCATTGTTTCTCAAACTATTCGGCGCGTTGAATGCGGACAAAGAGGTCGAGTAACGACGTCGTAAGCGCGCTGAGTCTTATAACGGCCGATTAGCGATCATTTGCAGCATTTTCCTTTAAAATTTACCGCTTGTACCACGAGATCGCGCTGCCGGCGACGCAGCGAGCCATATCTTCATACATTGCTCGGTCAACACTCGATGCGCTGTGTTTACTTGCGAAAACATGCCATGGATGATGAAGCGCGCTGCCGGTCGTTTAAGTCTGTGATGGAGCTGGAACATGGACTAGTGAGTGGAATGGAATAGTGAGTGGTAAATGGATTATTTAAACTGTACGTATAATAATAAGGCTATATTAAACTTCAGCTTTAACAGAACCCTGAATTAGGTAACTTGTTTAATTTCGACAATATTTGAAATATGAGGTTCGGATTAAACATTGTTAGCGACATTTCTTAACAAGAACCTTTTCACTTCTCATGCTCTTAAAATGTTACTTTAGTCTCTGCACATCGGGACTAAAGCTCTTTTTTAGTCTCTAGGGACTAAAGTAAAATTTTTTTAATTGACATTGGAAACCCGCCTAAACAGCCAACCACAGGGTTTGTGAAAGGAGGATTATCCCCATTTCCAGTGAACCTAGACAATTTCTAGAGCGTGAAAAAACGATTTAATTTCGTGAAACACGATTTAATGATTACGAATACCTATGAATCTTGTTTTATTTAAAGTGAATTCATTTATTAATAATGCATGACCCAATTAGTTTTAAAATATATTAATAGTTTTCAAGTTTGAATCTGTTGGCTAAATATCATTCAAAACGTCACGTGATAAGAAACAGGTCAAGTGCGAGTTGGACTCGCGCACCTAGGGTTCCGTACCTACAAACTTGATGATGCAAATTTAACAATACAAACTTATTATTTGCGGTTGGTGAAGTAGACACGGCTACTGCGCCAACCGCAAATGATAAGTTTGTATTAGTAAATTGTCTTTTTTTTGCACCAAAATATATAATATTTACGGTTATCAGATTTATTCCTGTATGTGTGCTGTAAGACCTTGCTTCTGACCAAATTTCATGATTCTTGGTCATCGGGAAGTAGCCGGTTATCTACTTTGTTATAATAAATATCGTAATTTTGTATGGAACTTCGTTTTTTTTTCCTCGCATTCGAAGTGAAAAGCAGAGTGTTTAACGCGTGACTAAACAACCATAATGACACTCGAACTATAGCCACCCTCGCTCTGCTCGGGTGGCTAAATATCTCGTGTCATAATGGTTTGTTTTAGTCCCTTGATAAACAATCTACTATTGTTATTGTATAATCATGGATATAACTTTAAGAAGAAGGACCGTAAAGTCACAGCCCTAGTTTATGTATGGCAACTTTATGACCTGGCATAGAGAGAATCTTGGCTTGTCAATAGCGATCGATTATATATTTGATTCTAGATTTGATATAAATATTGTAAATGCCGGATATCAGTGTTTTTCGTATAATAACATGAAGACAAGACGGCAACTATATTCTACACAATAAATAAAGTCTTGGAACAATATGTTTTGCTGCATTATGTGAGAAGAAAATGATGTCGAGTCACTTTTGCTACTGTTTGTAGGGATACGCTCTAGTCTATGCATTTTTTTTTTCAGAATAAAAAGTTGTCTATCACGTCATCCTTCCACGTTGTGTTAGCTATAATCGTACCCAATTTCATCAAAATCGGTTCTGCTTTAAGCCTAATGGCTTAGAGATAGTTACGTTCGAAATACAACTTGTCCATCAAATATTAAGTAAGTATTTAAACCATTTGCTGAAACCGTTTTAGAACGATCGCCACAGAAATCTCAATAAACACATGCCGCTGGTAAATTAAGAGCGGAGGGCGGCGCGCGCGGCACCTTAAAAATTCCAATCGAGCGGTAGGTATTGTGATCGGGAGACAACTATGCCACGAGACGTATAATTGGAATTGCCGCAAACTCCCGCCGGGCAGGGCGCCGGCACCCGAGCGGTCCACACGCTTGTACTGAAAATCCTAATCGATTTTTGATAGCTCCCAAAGACTGACTGATAGATCGGCCCCTGAAATTTAATGTACCCACATTAGGAGACGATATCCAGAAATTCCTACGGGAACGGGAATAGTAGATTGTATTACTAAGGAGAAAAATCGTGTATTTTACCGCGGGTGATGAATTGAATCCAGAGCGACGTGAAATATAGAAGTTCTAATGTGGAATCTTGGGCTAGCGTGGGATTGTGGCTTTCACCCAAGGTGTAAATAGTTTTGCTACCGTGTTGTACACACTGCTTTTCAATCCTCATAGGAAAAAAACCTTAGCAGCAGCAATGTACCAAATCGTACATTGCTCCCTAGGGAGTAAAATCTTACATTGCTCCCTCTTATCTAAATGTCATTTTGCTCCCTCTAAACGGGGAACAAAATGCCCCTTTTCGAATAGGAGGAGTGAAATAGTGTATTTTGATGCAAGTGCGAAAAGTTTGTCATTTAATCACGAGTCCCTAGTTATGTTCGCGCGAGGGAAAGCGAGCGTTAACACTAGGGACGAGAGAAAATTACAATTTCGCACGTGTATCAAATGACATTTTTTAATACATTTGCGAAAAAAACAATAAAGAAATAAACGAACAGGATGAAGCTCAAAAAACTTTCTTGCCTTTTTCTTGTAAATGGCCAGTACTAAACTGGTCATTGTTGGAGTTGGTACCTGCAGCCGCTGCCTGCAGCTTGCGGCGTGCCACGTGCGGGGGAGGCCCGCGAGTAGGGTTGCCATGTGTAAAATTTAAAAGTCCCGAAAGTAAACATACTTATTTGTCGTAAACGAGATATTTTTAGAAGTTTTCGGTGTTAAAACTATTAAAAAAAACTAATGAATATTTTAACTTTTCGATAAATCAATACTTAATATTATGAATGGGAAAGTAACTCCGTCTGTCTATCTGTTACCTCTTCACGCAACAATTGTTGGACCGATTTGGATGAAATTTGGTATGTAAATAGTATTACTTAGTAGGTAGATAAGTATACTTTTTATCGCAGAAAATCGCATACTTAGTTACAGCGGGAACGCGATAACCGAATTCCACGCAGGCGAAGTCGCGGACAGAAGCTAGTAAATCATAAAGATCACACTTTATTTATTTATACAGTACAAACAGTTTGACACTTGCCAATAAGTCCTACCACAATCCCGACAAACGCACTAAAATACTGACATGTTACAGCCAGTTCACATACCGAGACATCCGATTTTTTAGCAGTACTTACCGGTTTTTTGCAGGATCCGATTTAGTGGCAACAGTATTTCGATGCACGCATTAACAGTTAACACACGCTCGGAACAAGAATCCTGCAAAAAACCGGATGCTTGTGAACGCGTGCATTGAAATACTGTTGCCAATAAATCGGACCCTGCAAAAAGCCGGTCCTGCAAAAAATCGGATGTCTCCGTGCGAACGGGCTGTATCGACAATTATCTGACATATGTTGATATGTCAGATAAATTGTCGTTACAGCACGTCGGATGGCAACCCTACCTGCCCGCGCGTCGCTCCAGATGCCAAGGCGACGAGCGAGGCTATACCAAGTAACAGGTGCCCGATGCAATCGACTCTACTGTTTAAACGCTTCCATTTAATCTACTAAATACGACACAATTAATTGGTATAGGTAAACAGAGTCTAAGCTGTAATGTATTAGGCATCCTTTGCCGTAATAAATAACTTCACTTATTTATAATAAACTTTATTTGAAAAGCACACAGCAAAAGTAACAGAAACACTCATGACAATTCCATATTGTAATGGCCGCCGTCCTGTGTTCGGAAACACTTGCCACCTGCTGTCACATTGACGTTCGGATACATAACATAAGCTTTGCTTAGTTAATGAGATTGTTAATTCATCATCATTATCATTTCAGCTGAAAGACGTCCACTGCTGGACATAGGCCTCCCCCAAGGCACGCCAATCATCCCGGTCCTGTGCTACTCGCTTCCACCGGTTTCCCGCGACCTTCATGAAGTCGTCGCTATATCTTATTGGAGGCCGGAAAGTTCTCGCGAGTGGCGTCCGCGAACCGGGAGACGAGCTGTCGGTAGACCTCAAACAACATTGTTAATTGTGACAATGAAAATCGTTCGAAATCGCATATAACTATTTAAAAACTCGATGACGTCCCTGCAAGCTATCGGCCAACCTTTAGTTATGTAATGTAAAATGATTCAATTCAATTCAATCATTTATTCAGCAAATTGGCCACATAGCGGCACTTTTACACGTCAGAAAAAGAATTTACCAGCGCTTCCTAGACCCATTGCTTGAGAAGAAGCGCCGCAACAAACTCAAGCAGAAGGCCTTATTTCAAAATTTACAAAATTACATTGAAGGGATGTATAGTCCCTAACTTAAACTTAAATCTAAGATCTTAGAGATGTATAGTCTCCAAGGGTCCAGAAAAAAAATTATTATGGAGATGGCCTCCATTGTCAAATAAATATAAATTCCATAGATGTCGACAGTCTCAAAATGTCAATAAATAATGAAATACATCATGTACGAGTATAAAAGAGTTCCTTAATACATGTCAATAAGAACATGATGAGGTCTCTCGCTTAAAATGTTTGACTTAGTAATATATTTAAAGCTAATGATTATTTTTAAAAGTCCTTGCAAGCATGAACAGACCGGACCCCACAAACAGCACCCGTTCACGAGCGTGACGCGTATCTCAGCCATCGATTGAATTGAATTGAATTAGAGGAGAGGAGCGATCCTTGTTAAACCTCTAAGAACAGCGTTGGTAAGTCGTGTATAAGTTTACATAATTTAGAAGGCACGGGGATTTAGCAATAACGGGCCCTCGCCCACGGTGACTTTTTGTAGCGATGCTGGCACGCGTTTACAATAGCTGTATCGCTACTAACGCGCGTTAGTAACAGTGGGCGAGGGCAAACAGCTAGCGACCGTATCGCGGCTGTATCGATGCGAACGCATCGCTACTGTAGGTATCGCTACAAAAAGTCGCCAGGGGCGAGGGCCCTAAGTGCTTCGCCGCGCGCCTTCTCAGTCGAGTCGTACTTTAAAGGTATCTACAGCGTTGGTTTAGTCGTGTAATCTGGCTGAAATCTCATCCGGTTTGTAATCTGCTCCGAGGCGACACGGTAACCGCCTTAACCGGCCCATTAAAATTAACCTGTTGATTCCACCCGCCCTCGACCGAGGGCGAAACCTTCAGTAATTTGGAAACAATAAGCGAACGTTGATTAAACGTCATAAGCGTTTGCGCGTGAAATATGAAATATGTTTTTTTAGTCTAGAGTACGGCCAGTCCACGATAAATCCATACTAGATATTATAATATCCCCTACCTACCAACCTAGTTTGTTTTTCTTCATCTCCACTATCCAAAGGTTGTCTGGTAGAGATCGCTATTAAGCGATAAGACCGCCTGCTGTATGAATCATCATCATCATCATCATTTCAGCCGAAAGACGTCCACTGCTGGACATAGGCCTCCCCCAAGGCTCGCCACTCAGACCGGTCCTGTGCTACTTGCTTCCACCGGTTTCCCGCGACCTTCACGAGGTCGTCGCTCCATCTTGTTGGAGGCCTACCGACAGCTCGTCTCCCGGTTCGCGCGCGCCACTCGAGAACTTTCCGGCCCCATCGGCCATCAGTCCTGCGAGCAATGTGCCCCGCCCACTGCCACTTAAGGCTCGCAATTCTTCGGGCTATGTCGGTGACCCTAGTTCTACTGCGGATATCCTCAACCTATCCTGCGGATATGCGGATATCGTCGAATCCGACTCGGCTAAGCAGCGTTCGGGAAGCTTCGCAGTGTCTTTTCGTCCAAATTACCGCAGTGTCTCAAGTCGAAAGTCTTCGACCAGTGTGTGTTGGCAGTGATGACTTATGGTTCCGAGACGTGGGCGCTAATGATGGGCCTCATAAGAAGGCTCAAAGTCACTCAGAGGGCAATGGAGAGGGCTATGCTCGGGGTTTCTCTGCGTGATAGAATCAGAAATGAGGGCTGTATGAATGAATGAAATGAATGAAATGAATGAAATGAATGAAATGAATGAAATGAATGAAATGAATGAAATGAATGAAATGAATGAAATGAATGAAATGAATGAAATGAATGAAATGAATGAAATGAATGAAATGAATGAAAGGAATGAAATGAATGAAATGAATGAAATGAATGAAATGAATGAAATGAATGAAATGAATGAAATGAATGAAATGAATGAAATGAATGAAATGAATGAAATGAATGAAATGAATGAAATGAATGAAATGAATGAAATGAATGAAATGAATGAAATTAATGAAATTAATGAAATTAATGAAATTAATGAAATTAATGAAATTAATGAAATTAATGAAATTAATGAAATTAATGAAATTAATGAAATTAATGAAATTAATGAAATTAATGAAATTAATGAAATTAATGAAATTAATGAAATTAATGAAATTAATGAAATTAATGAAATTAATGAAATTAATGAAATTAATGAAATGAATGAAATTAATGAATGAAATAGTTTATTTGCTGTAAGTGTGGGTATTTACAAAGATGTCACATATTATTATTATCAGTTCGCACACTTAGCTGCGTTCAGCATGCAAAAAATATCATAATTTTAAAACTAAAAATACTCATTAATTACATTAAATTTACAGTTTTACTGTATGCCATACCTAAGCTTTTTGTGTAATTACATTATGTCTACTGTTCCTTGATTGTGTGGTGTTCAATAAAGTATATTGTATTGCATTGTATTGTATAATATATTATATAGATAAATAAATGGATTCATCGTGGACTGCACGGTTAAAGCGCCGATTTAGATGGAATTTAGTAGGGTTCAAAAGTGTGTACATATTATACAACTTGACTGTATATGTACAGACTATCTCAACTACCGTCGTCGCCGTACTATCGTCTTGAAAAAGTGTTTGGTTATTTAATAAATAGTTTTAATAGCCACTTTCAATAATTAATGAAAAAAATCAATAATGTCAATAGTGTCAACACTTTTTTTCAAGTAGTAGTGCTGCATACTTGGACCAAGGAAACACCTTTATTTCAATCGTCATAACGCAAAATCAATTTCTTTTTTTTACGCGAAATCTACGTCACGGAAAATTCTGAGATTTTTTTCTCTTGATACGGAAAGTTATTCCTATCCTTAAAAAAAAAATCAAGCACATTGTCATTTTTCACCCATAGCCAATTAATGTATCATCAATCTCATGAAGATCTCATGCAAACTGTGCCTTATAGGTAATTAGTGACGTTGAAGCTGTCAGTGTCATTTTTTCATAAATATTTGAAAAAATATATTTAATTTTGATAATTTTTTTTACACAACAAATTGTCGTAACAAAGTAAGTAAAGTAAACAGAGATATTTACACTGACTGTGTCTGTATTACTGTGTTCCAGTATCTACCAACCTACCTAGCCAACATTAGGTATTTCGTGACCTGTGCCTACGTTTTCCTCGCGATGTTTTCCTTCGCCGAAAAGCACCTTCAGTTCAGTGTTCAGGAGTTGAGATAATCTGCGAAAGGAAGTCCCGCCCCTCCACAATTCAAAACGCTTCAATGTATTTGGAAGGTACCTATTTAAAAAGCACCACCAACACTCTCAACGCTGTGTGCGTGCTGAGACAGCCGTCTACCTTTTTTCTACTACTACTACTAGATTATTTCTATAATGTGAGTAGAACACCTAACCCTTTGTGATAGGTCGAACCGCTAAGCTATCACGGGTTGCATATACAGCATACCTTTCGATAACCTGTGGCGTTAGAATAGGGTGACAGAGCGGGAAAAATGCCACAGGCCCCTGGCTGAAGGGGCCCCCGGTCCGAGAGGCCCCGAGGAAAGGAAGAACGAATAATTTGAAATTAATAATTTTTGAACATTAGCGGGAGGGTGCCAATACAATGGATTTGCCACTAGCTTCAGCGGACTGTTTGCGTTTGGCCAATTGGTTGGAGAAGCGGTAGTCATCGGGAACGATACAATATGAATTTCGCACAATATTCTTTAACAAAAAGTACAAGTAAAAATAAAACATGTTTTTGTACATTTTATTTTACCTCTTTGTAAGCGTATCTAATATGTCTAATATGTGTATTCATGTCATATCACAGCTTTCTAGAACCTGCTAGAACTAAGCATCTCACATCTATGCTGCGGACAGATGGACAGACATGGCGAAACTATGAGGGTCCCTTGTGGACTACGGAACCGTAAAAATGAATATCCGTGTGTTGTCTGGCCAAAACTCGAGAACTGGTGCACCGATGTGGCTGTTTCTTTTTTGTTCTATGTCCCTATGATTCACGGAGTGCAAAAAAAGATAAAAACATCGGGATGATTCTAAAAAACCTTTGTATAGGAACAGTGTTGCCATAGGTCTGTCTTTGGCAAACCAATATGGGATCAATAAAAACATGATCTTATTTATTTTGTATCTGCAGTAATCATGGGAGACAAAGGCAAGTGCACGTTCGGCACCAGAATGCCAATCGACATCCACATGCTCAACGAGATCATCTACCGCGAGGTGAAGAACTTCAGGAACTACAAGATTTACAGGCCTAACTTCGGATGTTAGTAGCTTGGAGAATATTTAATTATCAGCATCATCGTCATCATCATCATCGCCCTCGTCATCGTCATCATCAATCAATCAATCAATCGATCATTTATTCAGCAAATTGGCCACATAGGGGCACTTTTACACGTCAGAAATGAATTTACCAGCGCTTCTACACCCATTGCTTGAGAAGAAGCGCCGCAACAAACTCAGCAGAAGGCCTTTTTATAGACAAAATAATAATCACATACAAATTCATTGTTATTATTTTTGATTTTTGTGTGTGTATATTAATTTTGTGGTGTATATTATACAGGTTATTTACTTACTTACAAATTCATATTACATTTGCATTAGGTCTTCTTCTTGTTCTATTTAAGAGCCGTGCTCTTGTCGGTGGAGTAACCGCCATGTCTTTCGATCCTGTGCCCGTCTTTTTAGGTCGTAATAAGATGGGACATTTGCTCTTTCCTGCAGCTGGTCAAAGTAGGTTAAGCGTGGTACCTCTTCCCCTTCTTCCTTCCATTTTACCTTCCATTATAACGTTCAAAAACCTATCGTGTCTAATGCATTAGGTATATGTATAAAATACATATATATTACATTTAAGTGATGTATAGTCCCTAACTTAAACTTAAATCTAAGATCTTAGAGATCATCATCGTCATCATCATTTCTGCCATAAGACGTCCAGCTAGACAAAGTAGGCCTCCTCCAAGGTTCGCCACTCAGACCGGTCTTGTGCCACTCGCATTCACCGTATTCCCGCGACCTTCACCAGGTCGTCGCTCCATCTTGTTGGAGGCCTACCGAAAGCTCGTTGAAAGAATATTTATTGAGCTAAAAAAGCTTTATCCCACATTTCAGTGCCTTATATGGTCCCGGTCGGTGTCCCAACCCACCCAGTGGTGGTTTATACAGTACTTACCTACCTACCTATAAACGAGTTAGTTTACTGCTAAATGCTGGGTTCATAACGTGTCGATCTTGATTTGTTTTTTTTTGCATTTTTTTAACGAAACGCATTGAAATTTAGGCCGACGTTCCCCTTATTATAGTTAAGCTATAGGTAGTTTGCTAAGGATGTGTACGATTTACACTAATTTGATAAAATTCATTATAACAGCTTTATTGAAAAAGTGTTCATGGAAGCTACTTTTTCCGTACCAATTTAAGTGCCAAGGCAACGTACCGGGCAACACACCTCGGAAATCCGAGGTCGCTCCAGGAAGTCGTCGGCAACATCAACGGTCTGCTGCAGAAGTAGCCCCGCCAGCCCAATACCACGCAAAAAAGGGGCGTGCCTAAATCTTGACATCGAGTTGCGGAAAACCAGCCCGCGCAAACCTATACCTATACCTAAGTGCCAAGGATTCGTACTAAAGATGTGTGCTAAGGACTCAAGATAGCTTTTGTACGGAGTGGAGCTGCCTGTGCACAGACTTGTAAAGATTAGTACCTTCATTTCACTCGCACAGATATGAAGCTTAGCTGTATACAAGTATGTACCTCGCACATCTTAAGCGGAACGTCAGCCTTTACCCCGTCGAGCTTTAAGCGATACTGGTATTTCAAGTGTGTAGATAAAGTTTAAATTATTTCACACTGAAAGTGCTTGCCGCGCCGCTGCCAGCCGCTGCCATCGGGCGAATCGGGCATTCTGGTGTGAATCGACTCTTAGAGTCAAGCATTAACCCATTTTGTGACAAAAACTTGCCAAATTCCACAGCCATCCCGGTGGCGACGAAGTTCTACGCCGCCCACGACCAGCTGCGCGACGAGACGAAGGAACAGACGGAGAAAGTCGACAACTACGCGCATAACGTGGCGCAGACCCGGGCTAAGGGCCCGCACAGCAAATACCCCGCGCCGGTCACCGAGAACCATGTGTAAGTTGCCATAGCCATGTGTAAGCTGACCAAGGTGCCGTATAGTAAGTTCCCTGCGCCGCCAGAGCAGAGGAAAGCAGAGCAAACAGACCACACATTAAGGTACCATAGCCATGTGTAAGTTGGCATTTCTAGATGTAAGCTTTCTTTGTCATATACAGTAAGTTCCCTGCGCTGCCACTGAGAACCAGATGTAAGTTGTCATAGCCATGTATATGTTGACTAAGAACCCCACAGCAAATATCCCGCGTCTGTCACCGAAAACCAGGTGTAAGTTGCCTTTGCCAGGTGAAACTTTCCATAGTCATGTGTAAGTTGTCATTGCTAGATGTAAGCTGTCTTTGCCTACCAATAACCCTACAGCAAATATCCCGCGTCTGTCATCGACAACCAGGTGCAAATTGCCATTGCCAGGTTTAATAGTAGTATGTAAGTTACTGCTTCTGGCACACGGTTTCAGAACCCTGCGGAGCAGAAAATTTTCATGTTTTTTTTTACTTTGTCTTGAAAAAAACAAAACGATTTTGATTTATGAAGGTTTTTTTTGTATGTTTTTCTAAGTAGATTTTTTTTTAAGTGGACTGTTCTCACAGTTTTTTTTAGTTTGTTGATTTATGGCCGTGCACTATACAATGCAGGTAGAGACATGTGTTTCTTATGTGACAGGTGCATTTCATTGGTTCTGTTTTTTTTTTTTTTTCCCATCGCTTTTTTTTTCTAAGTACTACGAATTTTTTGATCGTTTATTTTATTCAATAGCACCGCACGTTTTTTGGTATTTCTCGCAGTAAAGCTATTACGATATATCATTGAAAAATTTATGTGGGTTGGGAGAATGAAAAGAACATAAGTAAAATTGAAAAAATACGTTTGTTGATTTGTGACCACCGGCTATACAATGCAGATACACCTTACGTGTCAGGTGCGTTCTATTGTGGTTTTTATAAGCATTCTTAGAATTTATAATCGCTAGTTTTGGCTTTTTCTCACGGTAAAGGTATTCACACGCTCTGAGAGTATGAAAATACAGATAAATATCCGCATTTATTATCAAATGTCATGTCCTATTGAAGATTATAATTAAAACGAAATAAAGCTAAGCAGATTCAAACTGGTTAGTACGCGTCGTTTGGTGCCACAAACAGATGTTTCTTTGCAGGTTGAAACACGTCCCGTTTATTTTATCATATAGGCACTGCGTTATGCAAACTGGTTACGACTTGTCGCTTTATACCACGAGCAGGTGTTGGTGTTCTATTCAACATTTTTTTGTCTTATCTACGACATATATGAGCGTGTAGGGTGTGTATGTGTGAGTATGTGCGTGTTCTCAATAAAAGCGGAACTCCGACAGACAGCGCCATCATTCGTTCAGATTGCTTCGTCCACATAATAGTAACAACGGTGCTTGAAGTGATAAAATTTATCATAGTACATATTGTACGTGTAGTACATTGTTGTGGGTTTTAAGTTCTAAACGGTGTGTCTACGTCTTAGACTGCTGCGTGCTGCTGCCACGAGTTAAAATGGAGGTAAGTTTCAAAACTATGTACATACACCAAACATTGTCTGTTTTCTATTTGTATAACACCTCTCATGGATTTTTTTCTGTTTGTTTTAGATATTAAACGAGAACTCTATTGATTACCCAATAAAAAATTATTATTACAGTAATTTGACTGATGATGAAGGCCAAGATATTGAACCACCTAAAATCCAAGCCCAAAAACGAACCAACAACATAGATGTATTTTTTGATAAGCCCAGAAAGAGGCAGGCTACGGAATACTCATCTACTGTTGCTCAATCTGCAAATGGAGGTACAAATTATATATCTTGTCGAGTAGATGATGTCTCAAAGAGCACTCATCTTGTTAAAATCGATGTCTACGATTTGAAAAAGCTACGTGGTATTCCAAATGATCAACACTGGAAATTTGCGGACACTAGAATCAAATACTACACTAAGTGCGAAGACGATGACTATTATTCCAACACAAAAGAATTAATTTACAAGATTACAAAACATATTGCAACTAAAAACGATTGCAAAAAATATTTCATCGACGGAAAGAAAAAAGCCATAACTTAAAACCCAAGCCCACCCACATCGCGCCCTTTCCCCCACCGACTGACAACTGAATTTTATCTATATAAGCAACACAGAACGAGCCACACCGCATCGATATCAAAAACCGTGGAAGTCGTGCAATACCAATATGGATCTTCAAAACTCGCTTTATGACGAAGAGCTGTACAACCGTTGCGAGGACCTCTCGGATCTGAATAACTCATTTTTCGATAAAGAACTTTATGAACACTGCGAAAAAGTCGAGAATCCCCCAAAAAAATTGTAAGTATAAAAATTTGAAACACGTTTGAACGTGTTATACTTTGAAGTTAGCCAACAGTGGGGAGAGAAATCCCAATATAAGCATTAATCTCAGCGAAATGCCCCGTAGTTGTCAATATAATGTCGTTGACTAGTGAAGATATTAAAATGTTCAGCAAATCAGTGCTATTAAATAGTTTTCATAAATATTTAAGATTGTGGTTTATCAGTGGGAAACTTGATGCAACAATAGCTCAAGATCCCGATATCAAACCGTATATCACGCCGTGCAGTGGACACTTTACTAATATTAAATTGATCAATTCAAATTACGATGAGATAGATGGTGTATTACCCATGGAAGCATATTGTTCTATTTGTCAATCAAATTAGGTAATACTATGCTGAAAATTATTAGTTTTTTTTATGGGATTTTAATAGGTACATCTTTATACGTTTTTATTTTTATTTTCAGAACTGTTACACGCGGACTCAAGAGAAAACGTGTATCTGAAGATGTTTTTCAACCTCGTGGTTCGTCTACTCCAGCACAACAATTACAAGTTGAAGGGACCCCGCAACCATCAACTTCTCGGAACACAGATGAACCACCACCGAGTTATATTGCTGAGGACACCATCGAGTGCACAACTTGTCAACGGGAGGTTTCAAGAAGGTATTATGCACAGCATTTAAGGAGTAATATCCATAAAAATGCTTGCATGAGATTTGAACATTCTTACCCTAATGTTGAATTGATAGAAACTGCGTTTGGAAATAGGTTGCTAACTTATAGGATAAATTCAGTCCAGGAAAAAGAAACCGACTTTAAATTTCAAACACCGGAAATATTTTTTGAGGGCATTAAAGAAACGTTAAATAAATTAATAGACGATACTATTAATCAGTTAACCATTTTCAAGGTTAGTTTTATTTTGCATGCGGAATTTGTTCAAGAAACTAAAGGAATCAACAATTTTTTCGATTTTAATGTATTGAGTTGGACCATATGCAGAGGTGATGATAGTGAAACTTTTTTTGAAAATTTAAAAAGTACAATCATTAATAAAATTTCAAATTTCGAAAAAAAAGATAGTGGTTGGAGTCTTAGACATATTAAATACATAGACATGAACGTTAACCAATTCAATCCGTTGCGAGGTTCATCGTTCATTGATCTGCCACATGATATTAAAACAAAAAAAGCTATCATAAACGTACAAAATCATGACCACGAGTGTTTAAAATGGGCACTTCTTTCAGCATTGTATCCGGTGAAGGATAATCCACAGAGAGTATCGTCATATTTTAAACACCAAAATGAAGTAAAATTTGGTGACATTCCATTTCCTATTAAATTAACTGATGTACATAGAGTAGAAAAATTAAATGATATTAGTATAAATGTATTTGGATTAAGTTATATTGAAAACTCTAAATCACACGAAGTAATTGGTCCACTCCACTTCACTAAAGCTAGGAAATCAAAGCATATAAATTTACTTTATATATCAAAAGGTAGTCAGGGACATTACTGCTACATTAAAAATTTATCTCGATTAGTAAGTCGTCAAATTTCAACAACTAATTATAGTTTTCATATTTGCGATGGTTGTTTATTAGCATTTTATTCAAATGAAGAGTTAACGAATCATCAAAAAAATGATTGTAATCACGTGGTTGTACAACTCCCGAACAACGATAAGACAAAAACAAATTGGTTTGGTGAGAAAGTTTCAAATGATAGAATTATTTTTGATAAATACCAACGAAAGCTTAAATTGCCTTTCGTTGTATATGCAGATTTTGAGGCATTTTTAAATCCAATAGCATCTTGCGATCCAGATCCATCAAAATCTTATACCAAAAATATTCAGCAACATGAAATGTACAGTTTCGGTTATTTCATTAAGTGTTCATTTGATGATAGTCTTTCTCGGTATTGTTCATATACAGGCTCAGATTGTGCTAAAGTATTTATGGATAACCTTTATAGTGACTTGGAAAAATTAAATAAATACATTCGCTTCCGGAAGAATCCAATTCCATTAAATCAGACCGATTTAGATAAAGTTTCTGAAGCCAATAATAAATGTTTTATATGTGATAAGGACTTAAGATCTCAAAGTGTTTTCAGTTATGATTGGAATACGGGAAAATTTCGAGGAGTAGCACATAAATCTTGTGATTATAAGTTCACACCTCCCACACACATTCCAGTATTTTTTCACAATCTCAGCAATTACGATGCACATTTCATAGTAAAAGCTTTAAATTTCCGGGATGGGGCTATCGATATTATTCCTCAAAATAAAGAAAAATATATTTCATTCAGTAAACAACTGAAATTTGATAAGAGATGGTTTTCTTTAAGATTTGTTGATTCCTTCAGGTTCATGTCGAGTAGTTTGAATAGTTTAGCCAAAAATCTTCAAGAGCACCAATTTCATGAACTAAAGAAACAATACCCCAGTAATGAAGATTTTAAACTCTTGAAGCAAAAGGGAATATTTCCATATGAGTTTATGAAATCGTACGAGTGCCTTGAAGCATTATCATTACCTAGTATAAGTGATTTTTATAGTTCATTAACAGATAGCTGCATAACAGATTTGGATTACCAACACGCACAAAACGTTTGGAATCATTTCGGTTGCCAAACAATGCTGGACTATTCAAACTTGTATTTAAAAACAGACGTACTTCTATTAACTGACATCTTTGAGAATTTTCGGTCAGTGTGCCTTGAAACCTATGGTCTCGATGCTGCCAATTATTTTACTGCACCTGGTCTCAGCTGGGACGCAATGCTTAAAATAACTGGAGTTGAACTAGAACTTTTAACGGATTTTGACAAAGTTTCATTTATTAAAAAAGGACTTCGAGGCGGTATATCACAATGTAGTAATAGATATGCTAAATCAAATAATTATTACATGTCTGATTATGATTCTGATCAACCGTCATCGTATCTCATTTACCTAGATGCCAATAATTTATATGGTTGGGCAATGTCACAACATCTTCCTATTGGTGAATTTGAATGGGTTGATCCTGCCACAGATTTCAGAATTTCAAACGATGCTGATTATGGTTACATTTTAGAAGTGGATTTAGAATATCCTGATTTATTGCACGATTCCCATTCAGATCTTCCATTTTGCGCTGAGCACATAGTAGTTGATGAAAGTAAAGTAAAAAAATTAGTTCCGAATTTGAACGATAAAATAAAATACATTATACACTACAGAAATCTTATTCAATGTTTAGAAAATGGATTAAATTTAAAAAAAATCCATAGAATACTAAAGTTCAAACAAAGTAACTGGCTTCAAACGTATATTGATTTGAACACGACATTAAGAACGAGTGCAAAAACGGATTTCGAGAAAGACTTTTATAAACTAATGAATAACGCCGTTTTCGGCAAGACTATGGAAAATATAGAGAAAAGGGTTGATGTAAAGTTATTAACACATTGGGCAAATCAAGGACAAATCAAAGGAATTGAAAGTTATATAGCTCGCCCTGAATTCCACAGCATTTCAATTTTTTCGGAAAGCTTGGCAGCGGTACAGTTGAAGAGAACCAAATTAGTTTATAACAAGCCCATTTACCTAGGTTTCTGTATATTGGACATATCCAAAACGTTGATGTATGACTTCCACTACAAATACATGAAAAATAAATTCGTCGATAATGTAAAATTATTATATACAGATACAGACAGTTTAATATACCAAATTTTTACTGTGGATTTTTATAGCGACATAAAAAATGACTTGAATAATTACTTTGATACATCTGATTATGCACCTAATAATATTTACGATTTTCCTTGTATAAATAAGAAAAAAATAGGTTATTTCAAGGATGAAAATAAAGGATTGATCCTGAAAGAATACGTTGGCCTAAGATCAAAAATGTATGCCTTAAACGTTGACGAGAATATAGTGGCTAAAGCTAAGGGCGTAAATAAATGTGTCACTAACAAGTTTCACATTCTTGACTACAAGCGTTGTTTAAATGAAAAAATGAATGTTTTTTCTGAAATGTACAGATTTCGTTCCATCAAACACACTATTTTTACTCAAAAAATAAACAAAGTCTCTCTATCTTATTCTGATACAAAACGATATCTATGTAAAGATTCCAATGATACTTTCGCTTGGGGTCATTATAAATTAAGGTGTTTAAATTAATACATTTTTACTAATTTTAGGTGTTTAGATTTAATATGCAGTGATTAACTACGAGTTTAGAATATGGTTAATATTGTTTTTATATAGCTTCAATATCAATGTGTATGATTAGGTTTTATATCCTTAGAATTAAAGGAACAAATGTATTTCGTACATACAATTTATATTTCCTATGTATATGTCAGTATTAAATGGTTTTATCTTTTTAGATTAGGAATAATATAATATACATATATATCCGTACTCGAACATTTTCGTTTTATTTTCAAAACATACCTTAAACAGCAAGGACAGTTGTATTGTTAACAATGAATCATTTTATTCATCCATTTACGGCTATTATTGCAGGCCCTAGTGGTTGTGGAAAATCGAACTTTGTGACAAATTTTTTGAAAAATGTAGAAAAAATGTGTAATGTGGAATTTAATCAAGTATTGTGGTGTTATGATGAAATGCAACCACTTTATAATTTGAGTGGTATTGATTATGTACAAGGTATACCCGATTTAAATATGTTTGATGGGAAGCGACCGAAACTTCTTATAATTGATGATTTAATGAGAGAATCAGATGGACGTATTGTAGATATATTTACAAAAGGTAGTCATCACAGAAATTTAAGTGTTTTTTATATAACACAAAATTTATTTCATCAAGGGAGAGGACAACGTGATATATCTTTGAACACAACCTATATTGTTTATTTTAAAAATCCCAGAGATAAAACTCAAATACGCTACTTGTCTCGACAAGTTTATCCAGAAAACTCAAAATTTGTTGAAGAAGCATACAAGGATGCAACTACGTCAGCACATGGTTATCTGATGATCGATTTGAAACAAAGCACAGATGATATATGTCGTTTTAAAACTAAAGTGTTTCCCTTTGATACATTTTGTATTATATACGTTCCAAAAAAAGGGTTTAAATACGATAAAAATCATCCGGTTTTAGTCAGTTGTAAATGATGCCTGATAGAGTGATCACTCATGAACATTTACTTAAAGCTTTACATACGCTTAAACCAAAATATCGTAAAGCCTTACTTAAATCGTGTGACGAAGCTGAAATAAATATTATTTGTGAATGCATTTACAACGTTTTAAAGGGAAGAATCCCATTAGAAAATAAAGAAAAAACTAAATTAAAGAAACATAAAAATATATTGCGAAAATTAGTTTCCAAGGGGAAACATAAATTAAGGAAGATTATTATAGTTCAAAAGGGCGGCGCATTTCTACCAATTATACTGGGAGCTGTATTAAGTAGTTTGTTAAACTCATTGTCATAATCAACATGGAGAACACGAAAAAGATGATTTTAGTAGAACCAGATTTTATTGAGAAGTTCAAACACAATGAAAATGTACCTTTGAATTCCTTAACTCGTTTAGACGTAGAAATGCAAAAAATTCTTAATAGTAAAGTAGAAGATCGTGAAAAATGGGCAATGTATTCTCAAGCACTACAACGTTTTTTGCATTTCACTGAAACAGATCGAAAACCGTTTAAGCTACCAATAATTATTGAGGATATTAATAATTCCCATGATGATTACGAAAAATCCATGGTTAAAAAGGAGGAAAAAGAGAATAATATAACATTACTAAAGCCAACATCGTATGAAGGTGACGCTACTAGCGCTTCTTCGAATCATTCTTACCCTGTACAGTTTACACCATCTCACATCATAAAAATAATTCCGAAATCGTACATGAAAAAAGGTCAATATTTACTTGATAATATTGTAAAAAACAAAAAGAAGATTTGGTGGAAGGAAGGAGGGGAAATAGTAGTGGATAATCGAGTTATCCCAGAAAGTAACATAATTGATTTGATAAGTGACACTGTGAGACCCCTCAAACGTGCTAAACCAACTGGATGGAAAGAATTTGCTTCGGTATTAAAAGACATTGGAGTTCCTACACATTGTATAGGTAACCCAACTAACCTTGAATACATAAATAGTCTTCAGTCAGACGGGGCCAGAGAATCACTAATATCTAAAAACACTAGATCAACATCGATTCAAGTAAGAGGACAATCAACGCCGATTTCAGGAAAAACGCCTGAATTACCCAAAAAGAAAATAGATTGGGAACGATGGAGCCCTTATTAGACATCCATAAGATTTACTATGATGTTTCTAATCCAGCGGGTTACAGTAGTATTGATAAGTTAGCTAAGGCAATGCATGGTCAAATGAACAAAGAACAGGTAAAAAACTGGTTACGGTCCCAGGAAACATATACACTACATAAACCAGTTCAAAGACGTTTTACACGGAACAAATATATCCTGTCAAATTATAATGAACTTTGGCAAGTAGATTTAAGTGATATGCGGACTTATAGTCAATATAATGATGGTTTTAAATACATTCTGTGTGTTATTGATGTCTTCAGTAAGTATGCTTTCGCTAGACCTATGAAAAAGAAGGACTCGGACACGGTAAAAAAATGTTTTAAAAATATATTTACCGAAGCTAGGGCAACTCCGCGTCATATTCAGTCTGATAAAGGTACAGAATTTGTTTCCAAAGAGGTTAGAAAGTATTTAAAGGGTAAAAACATAAACTACTATACTACAAATAATCCTGATATAAAAGCCAGTATTGTAGAACGATTTCAAAGAACTTTAAAAATGAAAATGTGGCGTTATTTTACCCATAAAAATACTTATAAATACATTGATATTTTACAAGACCTCCTGTATTCATATAATCACAGTTACCATTCAAGTATAAAAATGTGTCCGATAGATGTTAATTTTAGTAATATTATGACTGTTTGGACTAATTTATATGATAGACCAAGAAATGAACTTAAAAGTCATAAAACATTCATAAATACCAATTTAAATGTTGGTGATCATGTAAGAATAACCAAATATAAACACATATTTCAAAAAGGGTATGAAACGAATTGGAGTGACGAGATATTTGTTATCGAGTCAATCATCAACAGATCACCCCTTATTGTCTATACCTTAAAGGACTTAGAAGGTGAACCAATCACTGGCACGTTTTATTCGAAAGAGTTACAGAAAGTTACTTATAACCCCACCTCTACATGTAAAATAGATAAAATAATACGTTCGAGACGAATTGGTAACAGAAAGGAGGTACTTGTGAAGTGGAAAGGTTATCCGAATAAATTTAATAGCTGGATATCTGCTTCTACTATTGAAGAAATATGAGTGACGATAGTTTCTATTTAACTTTGTTGAGCAACAGTTCAATGATATATTATCCTGAAAATACTACAGCCAATTTTCTAACAAAACTACCTAAGACAATAAAATTAGAAGGAGAATGGGTTGTAGGATTAGTAGAGTTTCATTACCCATGTTCAATGTATAATGTCCAAGATCACGAGAACGTAGTCTACATAAAAAAGAAGGTTACATTGGAAAACGAAAAAAAGAGTTCCAATATTGAATATAAGTCTCATATACCCGCAACGACTTATGATGACATTGATCAGTTTATATTTGCTTTTAATGAAAACCCATTATTAAAAAACAAAGTGAAGTTTAGTTATGATGTAATATCTAAACTAGTCAAGGTCACATCTTTTCATAAAGATATAATCTCCGTACGTGCAACACCAATACTAAACCTACAACTCGGTTTTAAACCGCAGACGAACCTTCTTCAATGTCAACTTGGAAAATATCCTGCTAATTTATATTTGGGCCTGCCATCGCAATTGTTTATATATTCAGATATTGTTCAACCCCAAGTGGTAGGAGATGTTATGACTTCGCTACTCAGAATAATACCACTTGATCCAACAAAATACATATATGGAGCATACAAAATGCACGGTTTTTCACCTGCACATTATATGCCTGTTTTGCGTAGAGAGTTTGATACTATGGAAATTGATATAAGGACGCATACGGGTGGAAAGATTCCATTCCAGTTTGGAACCTCATGCGTGAAACTACATTTTAAACGCGTAAAATGAATCAAAGACGTGGAAATATTTTATGTCCATATGAACATTATTATTCTCATCAAGCTGGTTCTGGAGTAGGAATTGTTTACAAAGGTGTTGCTCATCAGCGAGGACATGGTATAGGAAGTTTTTTAGGAGGACTGTTTAGATCTGTATTTCCTCTACTATCTAGTGGTTTTAGAACAGTCGGAAAAGAAGCTTTAAATGCTGGTGTTGGTCTATTGTCCGACATGATGAACTCACACCCTATCGATGAATCCATTAAGTCTCGTTTTAAGAATGCAAGCGCTAATTTAAAAAGAAAAGCCGATGAAAAAATTGATTCTCTAATGTCGGGATCTGGGTATAAAATGAAACGAAAAAGACTAGAGAGTGCCATTGCACCCAAAGCCTTGCGAGGGAGAGGTACAAAAAGAATAAAAAAGAAATTAAATATTAACGATATCTTTTCCAACTAAACCATGTCCTTTTTACATAACCATTCTTGTGAATGCGCTAAATCAGAACTAGATTTGTTTGCTCTTCCATCAACACAAACAAGTATAGAAAATGGACAGTGGATACATTATAAACCTATTTCATCATTAACTGATGATGGTCCTCTTGAATTTCAAGTTCCGGGTTCAGGCGATGACTATATTGACTTGTCTCACACTTTACTCCATATCAAAGCCAAAATATTGAATCAAGACGGTACTCACATCAAATCAGCAGACACGCATGTTGCTCCAGTAAATAATTGGCTACATTCACTTTTTAACCAGTTGGATATATATTTAAATCAAAAACTTGTATCACCACCCAATAATACATATGCCTACCGTGCATATATGGAAACTTTACTAAATTATGGACCAGCAGCAAAAGGCTCTCACCTTACATGCGGACTATGGTACGAAGATACTGCCAGTCATATGGATGCAAACGATACTACTAACAAAGGATGGGTCAAAAGAGAAGCATTCATAAAAGATAGTAAGGAAGTTGAAATGATTGGTCACTTACACGGTGATATTTTTAACCAAGAAAAGTTTTTAATAAATGGCGTCGAAGTCCGTGTTAAATTAGTACGGTCAAAAGAGTCATTTAATCTCATGTGCAGTCAAGATAAAAAACTCAAAGTACGAATAACAGATGCAAGTTTAATAATTAGAAGGACAAAAATAAATCCAAGTGTTTTACTTGCACATCAAAAGGTTTTAGCTTCAACGACTGCAAAATATCCCATCACAAGAGCGGAAGTCAAAGTACTTACTATACCATCGGGAGTGCAAGGAAAAACACTTGACAATATATTTCTTGGTCAAGTTCCAAAAAGATGTATTATAGGTTTTGTTGACAACACAGCATTTAATGGTAATTTAAAACATAACCCTTTTAACTTTCACCACCACACTATGAACTTATTTAGTTTGTATGTAGATGGCCATCAAATTCCTTCGAAAACATTACAACCATCTTTCAGTACTGGGTTAATGGTATCAACATATCATACGCTGTTTTCTGGAACCGGTATTCATTTTCATAATGAGGGTAACTCAATTAATAGAGAGGATTATGGAAATGGATATTGTTTAATGTGTTTTGATTTAACACCTGATTTATCGGCGAGTTCTACTACTCACTGGAATCTAGTTAGGCATGGCAGTGTGAGATTAGAAGTTCGGTTTGAAAGCGCCCTTACTACAACTGTAAATTGCATCGTTTATGCAGAGTTTGATAATATAATCGAAATCAATAAACATCGTGATGTAAGTGTAGATTATAACAGTTAAATTGAGCATATAAACATAGGTTTATGAGACATTGTATCACTGTTTTCCAAGTCTCAGTAACAGGCTCATGACTAGCTGCAATAATTTGAAATGGATACAGAGGAATTGAAATTATGTATGAAACAAATTTACCCTGGGATTGAATCAAATGTTTTCCCAGCAAACAGAATCCCTTTTTTTGTAAATCTTCCAGTTTATATCATAAGCAATTTGGATCCTGACTCAAAACCTGGTTCTCACTGGGTGGCAATTCATATTGATGTTAATGGTAATGGTGAATACTTTGATTCATTTGGGAGAAAGCCTTCTGGCTATCACAAGTTGTTTTTAAAAAGAAATACAAAGAAATGGGTTTACAACAATGTATCAATTCAGAACCATTTTACTTCAGTTTGTGGTGAATACTGTTTAGTATATATATTTTTTAAGTTTAAAGGTAAAACGATGTTTGATTATTTGAGTATATTTTCTGAAAATACTCTATGCAATGATTTTATCGTAAGAAACATGTTTCGATCGATTTTTTTTAAATAAATGAATGTTTTTCAATACGTATGTCTTTACTTTATCTTCATATTCCTTAGTTAACTTATACATGGATAAACACAGAATAAAAATGCAAGAGAAGCGATAAACGATTTTATTGAGCATTTTAAATACATGACAACACATTTACAAAAGTCATACAAACACTTATATTGAAAACAAAAGTTAAGATAAAAAGTAGTAGCAGTTGAAGTTTACATGTACACACACACACTAAGACTGTTTACACAGAAAGTCCTTAGTCTTAGTACAGCATTTCTTTATATTTCCCACTGCATTATGCATTCGTCATCTCGTGATACAGGTGTAAAACACAATTCATGATAATCATGCTGATGTAAAGGTTCGTATACATCATTACTGAGAGAAACTGTCTCAATATCATACATCTCTGCGTCTTCTTCACATTCCCACTCTAGCAGGAGAGGATTTCCCGAATAATTTACTGGTAAATATGGCGCCTGCGTAGCTGGTGAATATCCATTTGATTGTAGATGCCACATTTCAATGCAATCGCATAGTTCACACAAATATTCATCGAAAAATGAGTTATTCAGATCCGAGAGGTCCTCGCAACGGTTGTACAGCTCTTCGTCATAAAGCGAGTTTTGAAGATCCATATTGGTATTGCACGACTTCCACGGTTTTTGATATCGATGCGGTGTGGCTCGTTCTGTGTTGCTTATATAGATAAAATTCAGTTGTCAGTCGGTGGGGGAAAGGGCGCGATGTGGGTGGGCTTGGGTTTTAAGTTATGGCTTTTTTCTTTCCGTCGATGAAATATTTTTTGCAATCGTTTTTAGTTGCAATATGTTTTGTAATCTTGTAAATTAATTCTTTTGTGTTGGAATAATAGTCATCGTCTTCGCACTTAGTGTAGTATTTGATTCTAGTGTCCGCAAATTTCCAGTGTTGATCATTTGGAATACCACGTAGCTTTTTCAAATCGTAGACATCGATTTTAACAAGATGAGTGCTCTTTGAGACATCATCTACTCGACAAGATATATAATTTGTACCTCCATTTGCAGATTGAGCAACAGTAGATGAGTATTCCGTAGCCTGCCTCTTTCTGGGCTTATCAAAAAATACATCTATGTTGTTGGTTCGTTTTTGGGCTTGGATTTTAGGTGGTTCAATATCTTGGCCTTCATCATCAGTCAAATTACTGTAATAATAATTTTTTATTGGGTAATCAATAGAGTTCTCGTTTAATATCTAAAACAAACAGAAAAAAATCCATGAGAGGTGTTATACAAATAGAAAACAGACAATGTTTGGTGTATGTACATAGTTTTGAAACTTACCTCCATTTTAACTCGTGGCAGCAGCACGCAGCAGTCTAAGACGTAGACACACCGTTTAGAACTTAAAACCCACAACAATGTACTACACGTACAATATGTACTATGATAAATTTTATCACTTCAAGCACCGTTGTTACTATTATGTGGACGAAGCAATCTGAACGAATGATGGCGCTGTCTGTCGGAGTTCCGCTTTTATTGAGAACACGCACATACTCACACATACACACCCTACACGCTCATATATGTCGTAGATAAGACAAAAAAAATGTTGAATAGAACACCAACACCTGCTCGTGGTATAAAGCGACAAGTCGTAACCAGTTTGCATAACGCAGTGCCTATATGATAAAATAAACGGGACGTGTTTCAACCTGCAAAGAAACATCTGTTTGTGGCACCAAACGACGCGTACTAACCAGTTTGAATCTGCTTAGCTTTATTTCGTTTTAATTATAATCTTCAATAGGACATGACATTTGATAATAAATGCGGATATTTATCTGTATTTTCATACTCTCAGAGCGTGTGAATACCTTTACCGTGAGAAAAAGCCAAAACTAGCGATTATAAATTCTAAGAATGCTTATAAAAACCACAATAGAACGCACCTGACACGTAAGGTGTATCTGCATTGTATAGCCGGTGGTCACAAATCAACAAACGTATTTTTTCAATTTTACTTATGTTCTTTTCATTCTCCCAACCCACATAAATTTTTCAATGATATATCGTAATAGCTTTACTGCGAGAAATACCAAAAAACGTGCGGTGCTATTGAATAAAATAAACGATCAAAAAATTCGTAGTACTTAGAAAAAAAAAGCGATGGGAAAAAAAAAAAAAAACAGAACCAATGAAATGCACCTGTCACATAAGAAACACATGTCTCTACCTGCATTGTATAGTGCACGGCCATAAATCAACAAACTAAAAAAAACTGTGAGAACAGTCCACTTAAAAAAAAATCTACTTAGAAAAACATACAAAAAAAACCTTCATAAATCAAAATCGTTTTGTTTTTTTCAAGACAAAGTAAAAAAAAACATGAAAATTTTCTGCTCCGCAGGGTTCTGAAACCGTGTGCCAGAAGCAGTAACTTACATACTACTACTTTTAATTTGCCATTTCCCACCAGGGCTAAGGGGCCGCATAGCAGGCAAAAAGTACCCCGCGCCTGTCACGAAGCTAGGTCATCATCATCATCATTTCAGCCGATAGACGTCCACTGCTGGACATAGGCCTCCTCCAAGGCGCGCCACTCAGACCGGTCCTGTGCCACTCGCATCCACCGCGTTCCCGCGATCTTTACAAGGTCGTCACTCCATCTTGTTGGAGGCCTACCGACAGCTCGTCTACCGGTTCGCGGACGCCACTCCAGGACTTTCTTGCCCCATCGGCCATCAGTCCTGCGAGCAATGTGCCCCGCCCACTGCCACTTAAGGTTCGCAATTCTTCGGGCTATGTCGGTGACCCCAGTTCTACTGCGGATATCCTCATTTCTGATTCTATCACGCAGAGAAACCCCGAGCATAGCCCTCTCCATTGCCCTCTGGGTGACCTTGAGCCTTCTTATGAGGCCCATCGTAAGCGCCCACGTCTCGGAACCATAAGTCATCACTGGCAACACACACTGGTCGAAGACTTTCGACTTAAGACACTGCGGTAATTTGGACGAAAAGACACTGCGAAGCTTCCCGAACGCTGCCCAGCCGAGTCGGATTCGACGATTGATCTCTTCTCTTGAAGCTAGGTGTAAGTTGCAATTGTCAGTTGTAAGTTGCCATTACCAGTTGTAAACTGCATTGTCTAGTCTACCAGTTCCGCGGAGCCTTAAACTAAGTGCCCCACGTTGCCATTGAGAACCAGGTGTAGGTAAGTGTATGAATGAAATGGGTAGGTAGTAGTGAGTGTTGGATTCGTTTAATTTGTCCGCTTATTTTTGTACGAAAATGAACTTTATGATTGAGCCTTATAATTATAACATACCTGTAGAAAGTTTTCGGCCTGTAATCGAGATGTAATGGCCAATCGCAGAAGTTGGACTTCTTCTATGTGCTTCCTTCTTCCAGATACGGCTGGTACTTCAAGCCATTGGTGCCCATGAACCGAAGCGACCGACGCTTCTACCACCCGAAGAAAGAGAGCTCTCACACCAAGGTCGAGGTCATCATTCGCATGTCCAACCCTAAGAACCGAGTCTAGCTACTGATGATGACGTTACTAAGATACCCAGGCTATAGACGGAACTTTATTAAATTTGAAGATAGGTTTCAATATGATTCGCCAAAGCTAGAACTACAATTTGGTGCAGGTAAATCGAGCTTAAAGAAACTGTGCCAATGCTATATTGTAATCTAGCCCACTCCAGACAAAGAAGTGTGACATAACTATGATGGAAAATAACTATTCACTACATCTTCTGTGATATAAAGAAAACTTTTACCGTACACCCGTGACACTTCATACAAACGGAACCTAAACTGCGCACTAAATTTATAAGGTGCATAAATGCGTGACTCACACACACGTGAATATGTCTGTCGTTACCTGTGTCTGACAATTGGCGTCTCACTCGTTCCATGCGACGTCCAAGTGACGTCCATGACGGAGTGCCAATTCGTCGCGGGGGATGTGGGGTAACGTGTTTCGGTGCGGGGAGGTCAGTGTCGCTACTGTACGCTCGCCAGTAGGTATACTGTGATTGAGATGTAATTTTCCATGTATTCACTAACACCAAATACCTGGATATAATTTAATTCGCTACTATCGGTTATATTACAGTTGTGAGGGACAACTCCTTGCGGTCAACAATTCATAGCCAAAAGAAATCCAAATCTATTTCTCATGGACATACTTGAAAGAAATAGTAGGTAGTACATATTGTATGTTGTATTACTTTGTTTACTTTGCTAGCTTTTTCTGTTTAAATATATTTTTATTAAACCTTTATAGTGAATTATACAAGTTGTTCTTATAAAGTCGAATTGTTTTATTCACAAAAAAACAAACTTATAAACACCCATTGATCATTTTTACATAGTTCAAAATAACCTAACTTCTCTCCGTAGTCGGCTATTTGTTCCTGTCGCTCGTTGCGTACTGGTTCCACCCTCTTTGGGCCTTCTTCTTGAAGTCTCCCTTTTCCAAGGGTTGGAGGTGAGCGGCAGCCACGCGGTCCCTATGGAACATTCACCAATAGGTAGAGTTCGGTGGAAATTATAATTTCAAATATTACTGAGCCTAAGTTTTAAAAATAAATGATATTACCTCATCCACATCGTGAGGAAACCTGCACGCATCTGCGAAGTAATTCAAAGATGTGTGTGAAGTCCCCAATCCGCACTGGGCCCGCGTGGGGACTATAGCCCAAACCCTCTCGTGATGAGAGGAGGCCTGTGCCCAGCAGTGGGACGCAAATAGGCTGCAGTAGTAGTAGTAGTAGTAGATATTACCTCACTGTATTTTACGAAACTAAGAAAAGTCTACACAAATGAAAAAAAAAAACTAAAAACACATCACATTTCCCTCAACTTCCCAAAAAAAATGTTTGATGTGTTTTTAGTTTTTTTTTTTCATTTGTGTAGACTTTTCTTAGTTTCGTAAAATACAGTGAGGTAATATCTACTCACTAGATCACATTTCCCTCAACTTCCCAAAAAAAATGTTTGATCTAAAATATTACAAATTATATACAATCAATACGTCGTTGCTTAAATATCATGAATATTTGAAAACCCAATATTCACATTCACATTCGCGAATATTACAGTCAGATATTCGCATTCGCATTCGTATTCGCGAATGTGCGACAGACAATCTATATTCGTTACACCCCTAGTGTGAAGTCCATAATCCGCACCTTTTTGTAGCAATGCTGCCGCGCTACTCATTTTTTTACATTAAAGAGTAAAAAGGATAGCGATATGAGTAGTGCTGCAGAATCGCTACAAAAAGTCACCGTGGGCGAGGACCCTTAGAGACGAAATCCCAGGCCGTTTCGACCGTTTTTGAAGATGCAACAGTAGAGGTAAACCAAAGGGACATAGACGATTCTTTTAAAGAAGTCAAGGCGGCACAGTGATTACCTAATAATATCTATGGTGAGCCTTTTTAGAGGTCTACGTTCAGGACTGAATATTTCAGCAGCCGTGATGAAAAAAAAAACGAAATATGTCAGATAAAGTAAACTATATTTACTCACGCAAACTCCTCATAAGTTTTCGCTGTATAGACGGCGTCACACTTCACGTCGTTGACTCTCTGGTACCGCCGGTCTGCCTCCAAGCAGTTCCTGAGCTGGCCTTCAATGGCGGCAAAGTCCTCGAGACCCAGAGGCTTGTCCATGGCTTAAAAAATAAGGTGTAGTACGACACAACTTGACACGCGCGCGGCGAACCACTTAAGCCGTTGACGCAGTCTCAGTATTATTGTTTAATGCACGCGGCTTCTAAGTAGTGTAAACCTGTAATTGTATCATTCACAAGTACCTTAATGAGTACCTACATAACGGCCATTCTCGAAACATAGGTAGGTATACTTTCACAAAGATTCACAAACGAAATACTCACAGAATAAATACTTAGGTATACTTACTGACTTGTTCTTTCCTTGCCTCGTGACAATAGAAAATATTAAGGAGATGGGAAAAATCTGCAGAATATAGTCAAATTATTCACCTTGTTTAATTAGTAAGTTCCAAATTACCAGCTACGAAAATAATAACAACGTATACTGGACACTGACATTGATTAAATAAATGTGGTAACCTTGGTAACGTGGGGCTATATTCGAATTCTTAAATAGGGATCTCCCTGTTCCCTATAGAATCGCTCACGCGTCGCGTGAACTTTAAGCAGCTAATAGATTTAGGTGACGCGTGAGCGATCCTATAGGGAACATCGAGATCCCTATTTAAGACTTCGAATATAGCCCCTGGTGCCTTTTGCGGTATGAGGGTGGACATAATCTCTACCTAGTATTCGGCTATGGATTCATCATTCATTATTTTTACCATTTCAATATCCTTAGCCCCTATTGGTTTCGTGTTATCGAAATTTCGATTTATCTAGTTTTAATTTACCAATGATACACGTTTGATGTTTATCTTTAAAAACAACACTTCTCTAGCAACTGTATAAGTAAACGCTTAATATTGTACTGTACATTTCTTTAACATTTTTATTTTTATTTTTACTAAATTTTCGTGTATAATTTATTTTTATATTTATATAAGACATTGGTATACCCAGTATGCTGTCCCGCACCATCTGAAGGCTCCACTGAAAACCAGCGCTGCTGCCACACTCCGTGTGACAACAGCACATGCTGAGTGGAGACCTATTCAGTTGCGGCATGTAACATAGCCTGTAATATTTGTTTGTATGTTTTCTAAGAATGTCGTTTGTATGTGCATGTCTGTTTCTGAATAAACTTTTCTTTATCTTTATCTTTATTTTAATTTTTTTATATAGGTTCTTACTTATGTACGAGCCTATGAGTACATCATTGGATGAAGTGTGGATAAGTACTCACTAAAAATATTATGTAGTAATACCTTGAGATCTTCTACTATCTAAAGTCCCGCGCCTTCACATTTCAAAACACTTCAATGTATTTAAAAAGCCCCACCAACACTCTCAACACATGTGTGCGTGCTGAGACAGCCATCAACTATGCGTTGAGAGTGTAGGTGGTACTTTTTAAATAATAATGAAAAAAATTAAGCGTTTTGAAATGTGAAAGCGCGGGACTTAAGATAGTAGAAGATCTCTACTCTTGTGAAGTGTCCCTTTTCGATTTCTTATGATTTTTATGAAATGGTAACTGAGTCCATTTCATAAAAATCATAAGAAATCAAACGAAATTCCTAAAAGCGAATCCATTAAAAAATAAAGCAAGGAAAACTGCGGAAAACTGAACTAAATTCAATTCAACTTGGTTATTATTGAATGCAGCGTAACGTTACCCAACGGCCAGTTATCAGCTCAGACGTGTTGACCAAACATTACTAATGGCTCGGTGCTACTCGACCAGTTTACATCGAGCGCTCATACTTCAGACGTAAGCCGTGGTGGCCTAGTGGTACGACCTACCGCCTCTCATGGTCTGGGGTTCGATTCCGGCTCGCACTCGAAGTTTACTTATGTGCAAAAATCAATTTGAATTAACCACTGAGCTTTTCGGTGAAGGAAAACATCGTGAGGAAACCTGCACACATCTGCGAAGTATAGGTTTGCACGGGCTAGTTTTCCGCAACTCGATGACTCAATTGCGCCTATTTTGCGTGATTCAGGACGGCGGTGTTATTCCTGCCATCCCAGCTCCTGAAGGAAGCCTAGCAGACCCTTGATGTTGCCGACGACTTCCTGGAGCGAGCTCGGGTTCCCGAGGTGTGTTGCCCGGTAGGTTGCCACTCCGGAACATTCCAGAAGAATGTGAGCGGCTGTCTCCTCTGCCTCCATACATGCTCTGCACAGGGGGCTGTCTGTAATGTTACATCTGCGAAGTAATTCAAAGATGTATGTGAAGCCCCAATCCGCACTGGGCCCACGTGAGGACTATAGCCCAAACCCTCTCGTGATGAGAGGAGGCCTGTGCCCAGCAGTGAGCCGCAAATAGGCTGTAGTAGTAGTAGATTTCAGATCTGATAAAAATCAACGGAATTGAGAAACTTCTCCATTTTTGAAGTTGGTAAAAAACAAGTAGGGTCACTTGGGGTAATTCCGTCAATGGGGTAATTTCGTATTTTAAAGTTATTGCTGTAACGCAAAATAATCGGGATTACCACTTCCCTCTTGTTGGGTAGTTGCTACAGTGTACGAGTAGGTAGCGGGTGGTGTAAGCTTCTATTTTTTGCATTTCACTAACATTATAAAAAAATACGAAATTACCCCACTTACGGAATTGCCCCAAGTGACCTAAAAGCTCGAGCGCCGCATTCAAACGAATTCAGTAACACAGTGGCTCGTGATCACGCGGCCGCGCGCCGGATTACGTTCAGTCATTTACGACTAAGTCCGCGCCATGTTGCAGTGTAAGTTTTACTTTGCTTTACAGTAATAGTTGAACTTATCGTTTAGGTACGGATATAATAACTTTCAATTCAACTCACGTGGCATAAGTACAAAGACATGTATAACTTTAGAATAAAATAGAATGTTACTTACCCAAATATATGGTAACTTAAACTACATGCGTCCACGAAGTGTACTTCAAAAACGCATCGTAAATGTGATGTTTCAAATTCGCATTGGGCCTTTTAGGTTTTTACCACAGGGCGGACACGGCATATAAAAGCACGATTTTAACACAATTCGAATAAACTGTCAATGTTTGCGTGCGAGGACGTCTGTTCACTTGTATCACAGAATAAGTAATAGTACTAACGTACTTGTATCTAAATGTGTGTGTATCACTACGCGTGCCAGTGAAGTGATCCACTCTCCATCTCCGGATGAAACAAATGACGGTAAGGGCGAGTTGGGCGCGAGTTGCGCGCCGGCTAGATTCAGACGGGTGATTCCGTCCATTCTGTATGTAGTACTATTAAATATTCTGTACGTTTATTGTCTTTAACATTTAGCCTATAATAAAGAGTTCTTCGGGTCAACTGTGTCTGCCAGTTGCTTTGATGATACCGATTCCAAGTGGCCATCCTTTCAGCAGGCTCATTGCGTTTGGCGACATCGTTGGAAGAGCGGTCGTCATCGGGATGGACTCGATACGTTTTATACGAGTTGCTCATATGTATAGAAAAATTACTACGGCAGCATTGCGTTCGGCCATCCGTTTGTGATGCGGATTCCGATCAGGGGCTATATTTGAAGTCTTCAATAGGAATCTCCCTGTTCCCTATAGGATCGCTCATGCGTCAACTTGAACTTTAAATCTAGCTGCTCAAAGTTCACGCGACGCGTGAGCGATCGACTTCGCATAGAGCCCCAGATGTACAAAATGGAACCTTATTGTATGACTCAACCTCATTGGCCATGGTTTAATGAGATATGATGATCCAACTGTAGTATTAATATTTTAATAGCTAAAAATATTAATCACCAGATATCTCATCGTCCTTCGTCATCGCAGCAGCGTGTTGTATGAACTCCTTCGAAGAGTTCGATCTCTACCCTGACCTCAAATCAATGGAGACGATGGAGAGTCCTAAACTGAACACAGACGGCCAGGAGAAAACTACCATTTCTACTATGGCTTTTACTAACACTGCTGCGACTTTCACTGGAGTTGGTTCTACAAGGAGATCAAAATCTGCTGACAATTTTAGTGTCAACACTACTAATGAGCCTTTTCTACTAATCGGCGTAAGTAAGTTATCTATACAACCTAATAAGTATGTAGAAAAAGTAGTCTGTATTCGCCGCTAGAAGCGCTGGAGGACCTACGAGGTGAAATGTTGCCTATTAAACACATTATGTGCAAAATTACACGTTAAATTGGCAACACTTATGGCTCCGAAACATCCAATGTCACAGTGATATTGACACTATTATATCGAATGACAAGTTTGACACTGACAGCCAACACCTCGTAAAGACAGTGGTGCCAACATCATCAAAAAACATCAACAGGTCGCGGCACGCAACTTGAGCGGTGAGCAAAAGTAGAGCGGATTTCTGCGCATGTTTACGACTGAAGGGCCAATAAGCATGCGCGTACAACAAAGCGCTCCCTGCGTCCCGCGGCCCTCTACCGATGAGGCCTCATTTTTGAATTCTGCGCATCCAAGGCCACTGCTCAATTTCCGTGCCGATGCCTGTAGAAAGGACCATAAAGCACACTGAACCCAAAAGAAATGTTCAAAACGAACATCTCCCAAGCTAAAATCCATCAACCCGCGTAGCTCTAGGCTACACATCGTGCCAAGCAAACATAACATACCTATATTCACTCGAAAAACATAACCCTGCTTCTGGCGAAATCGGGTAAAAATTTATAATGTTTTTTTCACCTCAGCAGCTCGAACAAGTAGACTTTGCTGTCAGAAATTAGTGAGCAAAATCGTGTTTGTTTCACTCAGTGAGACAAAGTATTTTTTTAATTTGTTTTTTTTAATCCTTTTATCCCATCAGACAATCCCATCAGGCAAAGGCAAAGGCTTAAGCCTTGCAGCCACAGTTAAATCGTTCCCGCGCTTTTTCTTTTTTTTGTAATTTGATTACTGCGAATGGTCATTTCATATTGCGGCATCTAACTAGTAACTACTTCTTATACCAATAATTCAAACTATCTCGATTTTATCCGCTCTCTTCTTTTCATTTCTTTTAGAAAAGAGGTAGAATTATACTAGGCAAGTCTTACTGCGAATCTATTTTCGTAAAAAAAAAAACTGATTGAGAAACGTTCGGATACGCGCAACGCATCAGTACGCCGTATTTTAAGACATTAAAATTATACGTTGATTTAACTTCTGAAGTTCTTACAATTTTCAAATGACTTATATTTCATATAATTATGTTATTTGTAATCATTTTAAACTAAAGTTTTAATTTAAAGTACACTAAAAGTTGACAAATATTACCGAATAAATTCGAAATTTATCATTGTACTAGTTTCCGAACATACTTTTGGAAAATTGCCGCCATTGTCTCATGTCAAATCATGTCTTTCTTCTTAATTTTCAATACCTAACTTTAAAGTAATTCTTTTAAAACATGAAATTCAAGTAATAATTTGAGTGAAAGGAGTGAAGAAGAAATGTTATTTCATATTTTTCGTGTTGTAAGTATTCTTTGCAAGTACCTTTTATGTGTTCTCGCTACTGAGGTGAAAAATTGTATGTGCTACTCGAGAGCAATTTATTTTACTTCTCGTGCCTTTGAGTCCTTCGCTAGCTCAAGATTCTAAACTAGAATCACTCGCTGAACGCTCGTGATTCAACTATAGAATCTTACGCTAGCTCAGCACTCAAACATGGCACTCGAAGCAAAAAACAATTTTGCTCTCTTGTTGCACAAATAACTATTTTCTACAGCCGGATCCGCCTAAACCAGTCCATCCACTCCTCAACACAACAACGAACCTTTACACCTGTCCTGAGGAAGGGCAGCCGGTGAACATAGGGCCCTACGAGGTGCCTTCGCAGCGGGACCTCGTACTCCACGTCCGGTCAGACCTGCTGGCCATGTTCAGGAACTACCATAAGAAAGCCATGACTGTTCTTAAGGACATTCAGGAGGTGAAGATGCTTTTGAGTTGACGTTTAATACATCACGTAAAAAAGGTACCTAATCATTGCAGTGTTAAGTACAAGTCGAAACAATGCATTGGATAATGAACTTCCTATGGTTTTCTTTAGGGCTGCGTTTCCGCCAGAAATGTGCAAGGACGGGTTGCGAGGGATTGTGTTTGTCATGAACCACTACTTACAAACACATCATTTACCTATACTCTGTGGAAACAGCTCAGCGGAGCGAGGATAAGTAAATGAAGTATTGGTTGGTTCATAACAAACACATCCGTCGCAACGCAACCTCGCGCATCTCTGGTTGAAACGCAGCCATAGACGTAAATAATAAATAAATTATTTATGTCTATGAACGCAGCCTAAGTAATGATTTTTTACACGCCTAGACAGTAAAGTTATACATATATAATACAGGGTCTCTATTCGAACGAAACGTTGCATAGGGAAAGGGAAATTCCCTATCCCTACCGTCAAAGCGTCACGGCGCTGAAATTGAACTTTAAATCAAGCTGGTTAAAGTTCGCTTTCAACGCCGTGACGTTTTGACGGTAGGGATAGGGAATTTCTCTTTCCCTGTATCGTTTCAAATAGAGCCCCAGGCCTCCCTCGAGGTTTGCCATACAGCAGGCCGATCCTCGGCCGGCTGCATCCACCGTATGCCCTAAACCTGCACTAGTTATTGAAAATGAGATGACGAATTTGAGCTTTTTTGCATGTGGAAGTTCCTTACTGCTGGCAACTGTCAGACGTCAAAAAATGCACTTTTAGAAATACATTTCACTCCTAGGTGACCAAAGCAGCTTGGTCGAGGGAGACAGTCTGCCCAGCCTGGGCCCAAAAGACATACCGGCAGTGCGTACGCCAAGTTCGAAACCGGTGCGAGTTGACCGCAAAAAGTCTCGTGACGGCTCTAGAGACTCTTCGAGAAGATGTCAGGGACCTAATTGAGGTGAGAACATGTCATTATATTATAATGTTTCATTTGTTTGAAAACGATGTTGGGTTTTATTGTAAAGCCGGGCTGTTTGAGTGCAGGTCATGGGCTTTTATTTTGAATTTTATCGCTTTTTTACATGTAGTAATTTTAAATGTTGCTTCCGATTTTAATCAGCATGACATGTGTACCATTTAGTACCTATATTCTAACTTAATATCCATGATGAATTCTCGCAGGGAAAAATCTGCAATATTTCGACCATGAATACCGACCCGATCCAACTTATTAGGATTCTGGCCGCAGAAAAGGTATCCCTAGAATTCGCTTTACCTGGCTTCCTGAGACTGCTTAATGCGTGCGCTGTATATTGCTCAAGGTTAGTACTTTCAAGTAGGTATACATAACATAGGTACCTAGTTATGTGTGTAGTTTATCAATTTACCAATTTGTTGTTTCAGTTATCAAAATTTTCAACGAATTATTCAGAAACCACTACGCAAACTTACAGATCAAGATCTAGTTATCAGGCATTTCCTAAAAAGAAAAGACCTTTCTCAATTAGTAAAAAAACGTACATAATTTATTTTCTTTGATTCACTTGAACACTTGAACGCAGTAATTGTGAACGCATCCACAATGACGGGATCGAGCTTTCACACGAATCAAGCATACCGTGAACTAGATGGCGCTACTGTCTGTGAACTTTTGACGTGAACTTGATTGAAAGTTTTTAGAATAACTTAACCAAAATACTAAGTTAAGCTTTTTTGCAGAATGTGTATAGTGAATACCGTGTGAAGTGAATAAAAACTTTAATTAAATTAAAATACAATGCACGAGATAATTACGTGTTTCAACTCCCACCTATTCAAGTTATCCTGGTGAAAAATGTACATTAGTTGCTTAAAGAATTTGTCTTCGTTAAGGTAAGTGCTTTAAGTTATTTTGTTATAAAAAACGGTAGTGTCTTTCCTAGAATAATTAAGTCCTATGTGGGTTTAAAATAACAACATTAGCATTGCTAAAGTTGCCATAAATACTGAGAAAGAGCTGTACAACTTTCTATTTTACACTCAAGTAATCTGTAAACATGGTGAATTCTCGTATTTACAAAATTATGGTTCATTTCTTTAACCATTATTACCTCTGCTGGTATTTTAAAAGTGATAATTTGAAAGTAACATTTTGGTTTACCTTTTCAATATCATAGCTGTTTTATTCTGGCTGCATTCTTTGACTATATGAACAATATTACTCTACAGCTATTTCAGCTGAGTAGTAAATGTCCTTCTCATACAGAGTCTAGGTATATCATACAGTCTATTGGTACTATCACATGCCTATTCTGTAAAATAGAGTAATTTTTAATCCAAACCTGATTGGTACATATTGGCAGCTAGGAAGATGAAGAGTCAATCAATTATAAAAAGTTTTATTACTTTGTAGATTTTCTTTTTATCAAAAAACCTTTAATTTCCTTGTACCAATGTTGCAATTGCACTACCATATGGAAAGGTTTCAAGAATTGTTTTTTTTAAATGCTCCATTGGATGTAATTTCAGCGAGTAACATCAAAATTTATACTAATGCTAATAACTAGCTCCAGCCCACGATTTTGCCTGCTTGGAATTCAGTTATCAAAATGGAACAAATTATTTAAGCATAAGGTAGAAAACAATTACATGCAGATGAGCTATTTTTATCAAAGTACTAACAATATGTATATGTTTTAAAAAATACATTAGGTGGAAAAAGACACATTTTGAAAAACTCCCGTCACTTTATTCAATATCATATTACACACATGTAAAATCATTCACTATTCTTATAAAATATAACTTATAATTATGCATTGTAGTGGATAAAAGTCAGTCTACATTTACAAATTATTTTTATTAGAAATTCTTACTTGATGCCACATGCATCCATATTAATATTATAAATGCGTAACTCTGTCATTCTGTCTGTTACCTCTTCACGCTTCAACCGCTTGACTGATTGAGATGAAATTTGGCATGGAGATACTAGAAGTCCCGGGAAATGACATAGGGTACTTTGCATTCCGGAAAACGCGTACTTCCCGCGGGAACCCGATAACCGAATTCCACGCAGGTAGAAGCTAGTATGCTATACATACATATAGCATGATAGCATTCATGAACACTTTCACTGCCACACTTCTATATGATATGCTTGTAGCTGCTGATGCCAGAATTTCCCTGCTTTATAAATAAGTCACTCTGAAATCTTCGAAACAGGACCATCACATTCATGACAAAGAAACTTAATATAAAACTTAATTAGAAATTAATGTTGGTATTTTTTTTATAATTCCATAAATTATACCCATAAACATTATATTTGGATACATTGTGTCACAAATATCTAGTTTACAGTAGTATAACTAAAGTAGTGATGGCCTATTTTTGTCTCTATTAATTCAGTTATAAAAGAGACACTTATTGCTTAGCAAGTATTTTTAGATAGGTTTGCACATATAGAGGCTTCCCTGCTCAAACCCAATAAGTTCATAATTATAAAACAAAGTATCTCCACTTATCTCGATAAGAATGATCGGAAAGTTAAAGAGATTACTAAAATATCATTTTTTACTTTTCTTCTTTTCTTTATGAGATTTCTTCGATTTAGACTTCTTCGACTTCTTCTTTTTTCTTTTCTTTCTTTCTTCTTCTGAACCACTACTGTCAGAGTCTGATGATGAGGTTGTAGATGATGAACTTGATGACCTAAAAACACAGATATATAATAAGTTCATTCAAATTCAAACAGTTATTCAGCCAATTGGCTACTTACTGGCACTTATACACATATATCATGACTCTAGCAGCGATTTCTAGCCCATTGCTGAGAACAAGACAAGACTTGACATTTATTAAATACTAGCTTTTGTCTGCTAATTCATCCACATAGAATTCAGTTATAGCATTACCGCGGGAATTGAGCGTTAAACTATAACATACTAGCTTCTGCCCGCAACTTCGCCCGGGTGGAATTCGGTTATCATGTTCCCGCGGGAACTATGCGTTTTTCCGGGATAAAGAGTAACCTATATCTTCTCCCATGACCCAAATTTCATCTCAATCGGTTAAGCAGTTGAAGCGTGAAGAGGTAACAGACAGACAAGAGTTACTTTTGCATTTATAATATTAGTATGGATATATACTAAAACCTTCCTCTTGAATCCTATCTATTAAAAAAACCACATTAAAATCTGTTGTGTTTAAAAATCAAAGCATACATAGGGACAGACAGCAGGAAGCGACTTTGTTTTTACCATGTAGTGATTTATATTAAGTATTTGACCTGTAACACAACCTATTAAAACTGCCAATAGGAGAAAAGAAAAAAAAGAATTTAAATTGTTACCTTTAGTAAAAAAATCTGAAATTGTTTCTTAATTTCAAATTACAAACCCTTTATATGTAATTGCAATGAGATGGAAACTTACCTGCTTCTCTTCTTCTTCCGTTTCTGTTTTTCTTTTGCCTTCTTTAGTTTTTCCTCCAACTTCTTCCGGAGCTCTATTTCTCGTAAACTCTGGAGTGGGGTTGCATAGTCCTGCTCACTGTCACTACTTGTGCTGCTAACGTCCAGTACTATTTCTTTGTTTGGATCCACCTAAGAATTCGGTAGAATAGTAATTTATAATAGACAATGAAACAGTTACTGAAATGCAATAGATGCTTGAAAACTGTAGTTGAACTTGCTTAATATAACCAATTTTGATTTCACAATGTAATGAAACAAATGAACAATATCATTGGTTACAATTAAATACATAATGATTTGTTAGCTTAAGTGCAACATTAACTAGCAGCAATTACAAGGCTTATCTTAGAAACGGACTCACTTTTATGAAGTTCCTACACTGAAAAGTTAAATGGCCTGCATAACCACATTTTTTACACGCCGCCCTCGAGGAGTCTTTCCCGGTTTTACCTATTATATCTGGATAGTTGAACATAATGCAGTACAATGCTCAACTTTAGTATTCCAAACGTAAAGAGTAAAAAAGCAAAATCATAACCAACAAAAGTAGACAATCAACTTTTGAGACGTCAACACAAGTTTGGCTTGATTTGTACAGCGTTTCGTTCGTTCGTTGTCAAATTGTTTTGTCATAATTTTATCGATACTCACAAGATATTCATAATACGAAGTAAAATTAATGTTTTTTTCTAGATTGTATACAGCATAGTTTAATTTTAAACGTATTTCAAATTGTATTTTATATAAACACTTTTAACTTTCATTTTCATGTGAAACTTTTTCTGTTGAAACAAAACGCATCATCAAAACGTTCCTTTTCATGCATACTATTTTCGGGTTTAATACAAAACTAATTTATTGGCACGTTTTTCATTTTAAGATTTTTAAAAACAGGATAATGATAATTACTGTGCTAAATTATTTGTTATTGCTTCATTTTTTTTATTTCGCTCTAGAGGGACGGGATTTTATGAGCATACCAAACCAGGGGGCACCACTTCACACAGCTAAATTTTTCTATGCTGAAAAGTTAACCCACTCCAGTCAAGGGCGGATCCAGCTTTCGACTCAAGGGATGGGGGGGGTCACGTACCCCCCCCCCCCCCCGTTTTTGAGTCAGGGGTTAAAAATAAATGATAGCAGTAGACCTAGTCCTGCCGAGGGGGGGTCATGATCCGCGCTTGACTCCAGTGAGACGTATTCCACAGCTAGATAATCAAGAGACATGGTACGCCATGGCGGAGTTCCTGCCTCTCTGCGACGTCCTGTTCAACGTCATCTCGCTGGCCGGGTACTTTTGCGACGTGGTCTTCGACGTCGTGATGAGCTACGCGCTTCTAGAGCGCGGCTATAAGGCCACCTTCGCCGCAGCCATATCCATTGTCATCACGTCCCTGGTCATCACGCAGGTTTGTACCAGCTATGAAGCTTAAGGGCCACCTTATGACCGAGCCCCACTGCGGCGCTATAGGTACAGATCGCGGCACATAACTTGAGCGGTGAGCAAAAGTAGAGGGGATTTCTGCGTTCCGCGCCCCTCTGCTGATGAGACCTTATTTTTGATTTCTGCGCATCCTAGGTCACCGCTCAAGTTACGTGCCGATGCCTGTACGTGCTTCATTGTATTGTTCGTGTGTAGCGTGGCCGTGCGCTACAATACAATACAAATGCCCTTTATTTAACACAAAAAAAAAACAATTAAGCAAGAAGAAGGGTGACAACAGGTGGTCTAAAGCTAAAGAGCGATCTCTTCCAGCCAACCTTTGGATAGCGGAATGTGTAAAAAAAAATATAAAAAAAATCGCTACTGTGGAACTGGAAGTATCCACCAAATGATACGAAGCGCTTGTACTTCGCCGCTTCGCTCGACCGCGCGCAGCAGTGGGGTTCCGGCTTAACTGTGAATATTGTGACGACATTTATTTTAAACGGTCTTGAATTACGATAATTTGTCTTTAGAATCATATTTCAGCTTACATCCCCTTCTGAACGCAGTGACCGGCCTTACGCCGCCGGCGCCTAGCGGTTTCTCGCGACTTAAGTAAAGACGAAGAAGTGCTGGTCGGTCTTAACTAAAGGATCCTTCGTGTAAATGTGTAAATAAAGTTCTCAGTCCAAAGTCACCCCCCAGACTTAGTGTTCAATAAAAACCTCTGCTTCCCATTCAACATTGGCGCCATCCATGGCTTCGGGCTTCAATTCTTCTGTCTAATTCAAGATCAAGACATCTGAATTTTCGGAAGAAAGTCCCTCATCCGTAAAGCTGTACCTCGTTTACCAGGTGCTGTCCCTCCGCTGGTACCTGTCAGCGTGGGGGGCGAGTGAGCGGAAGGCGCGCGCGCCCTGGCTGGTAGCGGCGCTGCACTGTCTTCAGCTGGGGGTGCTGTGGCGGTACGCCCGTCTGCTGGCGCCGCTGGAGCTGAGGAGGGGGCACGTGAAGCACCAAGTCCGGGACCTTTGTGAGTATACTATACACTATAGGAAACGCGTTGCGGCGATATACTCCCACTTTCAAGCTTTTGACAACATTTCATTTTTTAACATGTACATTTTATTAGCTAGTTAGAAAGTTTGTAAATTTTTAAAGGTATTTTTTTGTTTTTTTCGCAAGTCGTAAATATCATACTTAAAATTAAAACTCCTCATTCAAAAAGGGTGTAATTCATAAATGACGTAACTTAATCATTCTGCGCATAGAAATTGTTCTGCGCGTAGCGCTCATCTCATCCGTACAGAGAAAGAGCTAGATGACGTCAATTGGTCGTCACCCACCAGTTACCACTGAAACACGTTCTTCTCTAATAGTAATGACCAAAAAATCTAATCAAAAAAGTGAACAAAAAACTCGTATTGAATCGTATAAACAGAAATACTGAAATGGTTTACATATTACGCCTTACTAAAAAGGTATCTATGGAAAAATCCAGGGGTAAGTTAAATATTCGGTGGTACGCCAGAGCGGTCTTCGTATCGTCGGAGTGAAAACGTTTAACCTAACCTGTTGCAATGTGATCTTATTGGGTTTTTCAAGTGAAAACTTCTTTAGCGACCCTGTGCACCTTTTGTGATGGGGAAAAAATGTTAAACTCGCGACAGATCACGTGACCGTAAGACGGACACGTGACCTGTTCGAAAAACTGTTACAATGTCATTGAAGCCAGTAGACCACCGGCGGCGCGGCGTAGGAGAGGCAGTATCCCCCTCTCTTTCTACCGCGCGGCGAAAATGTATGCCTGTGCAAGTTTTGACTTCTGCCGGCACTCCCGGAGTGCAACCCGTTGTTTTTTTTCGGCCAGGCATGCTCCGGCTGGTGCACGCGTTCTGCGAGGCGGCGCCGATGCTGCTGCTGCAGCTGCACATCCTGTTCAAGGCTGAGCCGGAACCTGTGGGAGACCCCACCATTGATGAACCCACTGGTACGTGTCTTTCCAACTTACGAAGGTAACTACTAACGCTCTGCCTAACCCGCAAGGGAACATAGGCGTGATGGTATATATGTGTATGTATGTACTAAGGTCACGTTCGTCCTACCGCCTCTCATGCAGAGGGTTCGATTCCGGCTCGCGCCTCATGTGCGAAATTCAATTTGAATTTACCATGACCTTTTCGGTGAAGGAAAACATCGTGAGGAAACCTGCACGCATCTGCAAAGTAATTCAAAGATGTATGTGAAGTCCCCAATCCGCACTGCAATGAGCCCGCGTGGGTACTATAGCCCAAACCCTCTCATGATGAGGGGAGGCCTGTGCCCAGCAGTGGGACGCAAATAGGCTGTAGTAGTAGTAGTTAGCTTTGCGGAAATGACGCCCTGGGGTCTTGCTGTATACGATGATACCTATCTGTTCCAGCCAACAAGGCGTTCGAAGAGCTGAACGTGATATCAGCGTCTCTCTCTCTATTCTCCGTGTGCTGGGCGCTCGCCAGCTTCAGCAAGAACGTGCGGCTTCAGAACGTGCACCGCCTCGTGCTGACCTGGCTCGGAGTCATCTTCCAGGTAACCTCAGGTTACACCACCATTATAGCACACTACACAAGTGCTCTCAGACCAAGTTTACTCCGTCAGCACGAGGTGACCGTCAAGATAGCGCACACCGTAACGACATCCAGGATCTGATTATGCAAATAAATAGTACCTACTGAATATCTAGGTTGAAGAAATAGTAACCTTGAACTTTTCGAAATATAAGGCCTATTCAGGGTGTACGCTACCGAGCGTCAAGCTAGCGTACACCGCGTGGATCTCTGGAACGCCTTGGTTCTCGGGAATGATTTATAGCTCAAAAAATAGTACCCAAATAGTACCCACCGCCCATTAACTTTCACCGTTCTATCGTTAATAGAAGCTGAGATAATCAACTACTTGACTTTTTGCGAACTTGAGTGAATATTGAGCGAGTTTCCGTGGTAACGCTGCCAAATTTCGTACACCGTTAAATGCTATATCGGCTTCTATTAAAGATAGAGTGGTGAAAGTTGACAGTCGTAGGGTACTATTTGGGTACTATTTTTTGAGCTATAAATCGTTCCCGAGAACTAAGCCGTTCCAGAGATCCACGCGGTGTACGCCAGCTCGACGCTCGGTAGCGTACACCGTGAACAGGCTTCATATTTCGAAAAGTTAAAGGGTACTTTTTTTTAACCTAGATATTCCGTAGGTACTATTTGGGTACTATTTATTTGCATAATCAGATCCTGGATATCTTTACGGTGTACGCTATCTTGACGGTCACAGCACGAGATACTAGCAACCCAATACTATCGGTTATATGGCACCCTGCCTATTTACCTAGACTCCCCATCGCCACTGAGATCAATTATATGCCTGTCTGTCTTAACATGGGCCGATTTAAGTGGGTTTTCAGGGAGTCCGTACTCCCACTCTCCTTAGAATAGCAAAATACTATTTATTCGTGGAGTAAATATTTATAACTCTAGACTAGATAACCCGCGTGGAATGGGGACTATCGTTTCTTTGCTCACCAGTTGGCGCCACTGTTGACTAAGGTCCAGAGGTATAGCTGTCAAAGGTGACTTTATAAGATCGGCGCCGAAACAAAGATTTAAATCTTGAATCTCATTAAGTTTATTATTTATAAATAACTATCATCATATCGAGTAGCTATGCCGCAATGTTGTGCAGTTCCGTTTTGTGCGTTTTTTTTTGAAGCTTTTTCATTCAGCGCCAAATTATCCATATTTGCGATAATTTCACGAAGGAGATCACTTTTCAACAGGTAAACTAAAGAAATTACAATTTATGTCACAAAGCCCGCCAAAACCAGTGAAAAGTAAACGTTATTGGTCCTCACGCGACACTAGCGCCTCTAGTGGCAAATTCACACGCGATAGCCCCCATTCGGTTATCACGTTCCCGAGGGAGCAATGAGACCCCAACTACCTGGATATCTGGACCCCCCCTTAATTATACCAATGAACTCCCTCCATTGCGAAGGTATAGCCACGCTCATGACAGTCATGAGTCTTAAACCAGGTCACTTCACTCCATCTTGTTGGAGGCCTAATGACAACCTCATCTCCCGGTGCGTGGTCTGTGAACTTTCCCACTTTAATAATTGTAATGATGTCATACAATATTTGTTTGTTTCAGTTCCTGTGGCGACTTGGAACGATCTCCGCGCGAATTTGCGCGCTCACCGCTTACGCACTAGTCTACGAACATTGGGTCTTCTTAGTTATAGGTCAGTGTGAATATTATCTCATTTCAAAATTGCTTTAGAAGAAAATTGTATAACTTGTGTTTGAATTCCGGTCGTCCGCCAAAGCAGGGATATACTTGTCATGAATACGGAACCAATCAATCATTTATTCATCAAATTGGCCACATAGGGGCACTTTTACACGTCAGAAATGAATTTACCAGCGCTTCCTAGACCCATTGCTTGAGAAGAAGCGCCGCGACAAACTCAGCAGAAGGCCTTTTTATAAATATATATAGTCCCCACGCGGGCCCAGTGCGGATTGGGCACTTCACACACATCTTTGAATTACTTCGCAGATGCGTGCAGGTTTCCTCACGATGTATTCCTTCACCGAAAAGCTCAGTGGTAAATTCAAAGGAATTTCGCACATAAGTAAACTTAGAGGTGCGAGCCGGGATCGAAACCCCGACCCTCTGCATGAGAGGCGGTAGGTGGGACGACTGGGGCTCATGACTACAGTTCCCAATCCTACAGATTCTCTAATCTACGGATTCCCAATTTAACAGATAACCAATTACACAGGTTCCCAATTTAACAGATAACCAATTACACAGGTTCCCAATTCTACATATTCTTTATTCCACAGTTTCTTATCTGACTACTATTTTACCGGTAAGGGTCCACTCAGTCCGTTAGGTGTGAATGTAGGTTAGGTTCGTTAGTTATCTATATACGCCCGAAGGGCAAACTACCTAGAAATAGGGGCCCCGCGTAGCGGGGACCCGTCGACCCAGTTACATTCCTTGTATTATTTTGTAGAATACCAATTATGTAGAATTGGGAATCTGTGGAATTGTGAATATGCAGAATCAATATTCTGTAAAATTTAAATTATGTAGAATTGGGAATCTGTACACTTGGGAATGTGTAGAAATAGAAATCTGTAGACATGGTATTCTGTAAAAGAAATCTGTAGAACTGGGAACAATTCGGTGGGACCACTAGGCCACCACGGCTTCAAGGCCAGTATTTTTCCGCAGGTCTCCACTGGGTGTCGATGTTCCTGTGGCTGTTATCGCCAAAGACGGTGTTCGACGGCGAGCGGCTAGGGCGCGGGCGGAAAGCCGTGCTCGCTGCACTCATAGCGGGGGTCTACGTGCTGGCTTACGTCAATCTGCAGGAGCTCCGGCCACGCCCTACCATGGTACGATCTCATTTTTAGGGTTCCGAAGTCCACAAGGACCCCTTATAGTTTCGCCATGTCCGTCCGTCTGTCCGTACTATTGCTCGGAGATGCTTAGTTTTAGAAAGCTGTAATTTGGCATGAATATACATATTAGTTACGCTGACAAAGTGCTACGATAAAATTACAGGTCCATCGATTTGAGCGTGAAGAGGTAACAGACAGAGTTACTTTTTCATTTTTATTATTTTATACTTGTGCCCCGCTACTTGGTCAGCGTGGAATATATAATGGCCGATAAGTTTTCTTTCCGACATCCAATTTTAAACATCTACCCTTGCAAACTGCATTCAAATCGGTTCAGTAGTTCCGGAGATTAACTCTAACAAACAGACAGAGAGGAAGAAAGAGACAGAAAAATTACCCTTTTACTATAGTATAGATTATTGTTTGGTCACAGGTAACGTTCTACTGCGTAATGTTCGTGGAGAACGCCCTGCTAGTGGCCGCCTGGTGGAGCGCCGCGGGCGCGGGCCCGGCGCTGCCCGCCGCCACCGGCGCCGCGTACTGCGCCGGGCTCGGCTTCATGCTGCTCTACTACAGGTGACGTCACACACCTAGCATCACCTTCCATCGGGATCCCCTTGTTTCCCATAAAATTGTAGGGCCTAATTTCGTTAGTCAGAAAATGTTAGTCATAAAATTTATGGAAGTAAGTACCATTAGTCATAATAATCATAAACATAACTTGAGATACTCCTAACGTTCAGGAGTCATAATATCAAGTGTAATACACATCGTTAGTCATAATATTGATATCCATAATATCTGAAAACATACTTGTTTATTATCAGAAACTTAATAAATCATAAGCTTTTAAGTCATAACTGTTTTAGATCATATTGTTTTATAGCCTTATCATCATATTGTTCATATTGTTTTACGCACTGGGCTTTTTATTGGTAGTCATAACGACTTTATTAGATTAAAAAAATATTCATTAGAATGAAATACTGCGACAGACGAAACATTTAGGTTGGGTTAGGTTAGAGTATGAATATTTACAGAAACGAAAATGAATAATTATCGCTAATAAGTTTTATGACTAATGTAAAAATTCACATCAAACGTTATGGCAGAAATTTTTAGGATCAATTACATTATTACCAATGATAGTTCTGGGTACTGATTGGTATGACTAATGATAGTTCTGACCCACGACTATTATGCCTTACGAAATTAGGTAATTGGTTTTTATGGCTTTTTTATATT
>OZ020293.1:5715745-5811661 GCA_963971205.1 Aethes cnicana
CGTCGGCCGCCGCCGAGCCAGAACGCCACGCCGCCCGCCCCCGGCGCCATGATGCCGCCGCAGTACCCGCAGTACCCCGTCTACCCCGGCGCCTACCCGCCCTACCAGCAGTACCAGTACCCGGCGCCCCCGACCATCCGCAGTGAACGTGAGTACACCACGCACACAGACACGCAGTAGTACACGAGGGACGAGAAGAAAGGCACAATCACAGTACGCGATAAACATAATGAAGTCATTGCACCAGTCGGCTGTTTAAGGGAAGCTTGTATTGTAACGATCTCATGATATATTTAATAGTTGGTTTAGCTTTCCAATGAACGATGGTTATGCACTATGTTGTGTTTTTATGAAGGAAACATTGTGAATGTGTATTATTATCATGAGGCGACTAGGATACTGTAATTGTGCCTTCGCTTGAAGTCATTCAAGCCTACGAGCCTCTTTTTCCATAAATATAACGCACTGAGATTTCCCTGTGGTCATCTCAACATTTTTCCTACACGAGGAAAATAATAAACAATGGTTTACAAATAATGGCCAGTAGTTGGTTGTCACTGAACAAAATTAGTCCGTGCAAGTGACGTAATTGAAACAATATTAACTATCATGGACTAATAACGGTGAGATTACTGTTTAATAAAAATACATGCCAGCTTGATCCTGAACACTGAACTGACAGTGAATATCAAATGTTTAAATTGATTTACCTTAATTAATTATTTAGTGAGAATTTACGGTTGAATGTAACTGTACTCTTTTTTTATTAATCCATGACAAATCCCATATAGAAAAGGTTACCTTGAGAAAAGCTACATTGAAACTAACATAATCATATATCTAATCTCTTTATGTATTGCTTATTCTTGTATTTTATTTATACCACCATATCAAATATCAATGTATCAAAAGCTTATATTTTGTGTTTCATAAATATATTCCATAGGTATGAAAATACTCCTTTGAATTTACTCAAGATTGAATGTGTACTAGAAAACCGAGTTCAAGGCTATGTAAAGCCTTTTATTTAATTTATAATGTTCACGTTTAGTTCAAAGCCATATTTTACAGTGAAAATATTTCAGCTGTAGTTTTTCTTTACTAAACCCAGATTATTTTCCAAATTGATGTGTACTTCTAATTTGGAAGTCCATATAGCTCGTTAGATTGAACTTTAAATTCGGTTTTCTTAAGAAATTAAATAAATAACTGTGTATTACAATTATATTATAATATCCAGCAGTATTCTTATTCTCGTCAATTCTTTTTATTTACTATTAGTACTTATACTGCTTTTTATACAGCAATACTCTTTTGTCAGCATGTCCCTATGTTAATTATTATTTTATTAATTAGGTGATGTAAGCTCTACAAGCGTATTTAACATAAAGAAAACAATCTGAAATACCAATTATTTTACAGGATTACTGTCACACTGCATGTGTTAATTTTAAAAACATTTATTTCAGTTTATTGCATGCTATTTAGTTAGTACGTTTATAAATATTTGAAACGGTGAATAGTCGGATGTATTATGTTTAGCGTGTTATGTGTAAGGGTATGAGTTTTGGACTGTTGTTGAGTGTGTAGTGTTACAGATGTAGGTCGGCAGAGCCGGGGCCGCGGCCGCGTCCTCTCTTATACTTGTCGTTGCCATGTTCGTTTGTTTATCTGCTTGCAGAGCCCGCCGCGAGCGTCCAAACACCGCCCGGTCGACTCCTCTTCATTTTAGATTGTATACTTTATAATAAGCCAACCCGTTTCGACGACAGTGCGAGATGCAGCCAGAAACGACGCCACCCACAATAAATAAAATTTCAACAATAAGTTGCTCGGTCAACGCCAACAATAAACACGTCGAAAACATATCAAACTATTTATTTCTTGTGGGTCACCCAATATTAACTATCACTATGAGATTATAACTAATCCTTTATCATTTAATCTAAACTGATTTCGGCCGTGTGGTCTATCTATATTCTTCGATGTTGAAATGTGAATGTTCATTGTGGCGATATTATTGTTGTTATTTCATGCCGATGTTGACTGACGTGCCGATTTGTCCAGGTTAATCAGTAGAACCGCACTGCCTTTAACGATATGTGAGAGAAAACAGCCACCCGGAGCTATAACAGAGTGCAAAACTATGCGTAGAACCGGCAGCACTACGCCTGCAGGACTCGAGGTAAATGCACCGTTTTAACTGATTAGTTTACACTGTGTTCTATGGTTACGTCGTTTCGTGTTCTATATTATATGTACACTACAACATTTACATTCAATGACTGTTTATCTACGCTCCGTAATATAATATAATCTAGATAATTACTATTAGATTAATCGGGGGAAGCTTCCTTCGATCTCACAATGAATTATGTCTTAGACTAAGTAATACGATTGTGAATTTTGCTCCTCTCTCGACAGCTTGTTGGGCGTCCACGTCGTCGATCAATAATAATAATATACATACAATATATCTGTATTTTTTCGATTTAAACTAGCTTTGATTAATGAAGATTGGTGTTAATGTAAAATGAAGGTAATGTAAGTTGAGCTACATTCCTTGATAAATTTGTTCAATTATATTTGCGTGAAAGGCGCTCCGTTCGTCTTCCTCCCAGAATGTTTGCCAGCAAACGCTTTACGAAGGCTCATAGCTTATCGGTGTAGTGGCAGGAGTAGATGGTATTGGCTAAATTGAACGAGAGGTTATTCTTTGTGCTGAAGTTAGGCATCGCGGCGATGAGCTCTCGAGGCGTCGGTTGGCGGCGTTCTGGGGACGCGGGGAGCGCGCTCGGCGCGATCGCTTCACGGGACAACCCCGAGTCATTGTATTAATATTTAAGAATAAAGTGTATGTTGATTGATTGAGTGTTCATTTTATTTATAATCATGGTTTCTCTCCACAGACCCCGGAGGTAAGTCCCCTTGTGACAAAACTCCGACTTTCTCAAGCCGTCTTTGCACTATTCGATATTTATGTCGTGCTCTACATTATTGCCGTGTCCCATGTATAGGTTTATTTGAATATCATATTCGATTTATTTGACGATCGTGTTCTGATTGATTTGTGTGCATTTTTATGAACTGACATGTTGTGTAGGGCTGTTACACTGACTTATTACTTAGGCTATTTATACATGTCCATGCCATACATTTCGTGTTTATTATTTACCGCATTTACGTGTACAATACGATGATGGTCTTTATTTTTATTCTATGGCTTGTTGATATTTGCCTCTTTCCATTCCACAGTGGTCAGACGACGAAGTCAGTCACCCACAGAGCTATTAATATAAAACCGGCCATCGGATTGCCTGTGGGACGGTCCATGTTAGTGCCCTACACAATGGTACATGTCAACGACCGCGCTACTCTTACTGCCTTTCTCATTTGTATATCTTTGTGTTATCATGCCGTGTACCTACTGCTACTGATTTGATCTGTTATTACCATGTCTTCGCATTTCACCCTGTGATGCATCACTTTCTTGTTGTCGCTCTGTTGAAGGTGGGAGATGCCCGAACCACTCCCAAATATACTCGAACACGTAATAATATCATGACCCCGGAAGTTGGACCTTGAGGAACTATGGCAATAAATATCTGGTGGTATTGACTAACTCTAAAAGGGTAAGTTACATTAGAGCAACACTACCGATCACTGGATTGCATCTACTTTGAAAGAAATTGCACATGATACCACGTCACAAGTGAACATAGCTTTAAAAAAGCAAGACTGCCATCTGGCCGCATTGACTTCACAATGAGGTGGCGTAGATGTAAATAGAATCTGTTAATAGGGATGACGACAACTTTTTCTTTAGTCTATCAGGAAGAATTATTGAAAATATTGGACACGTATTTTTTCTTTTTACACGTAATCAAACATATACGGAGATATATTGAGATGAAATGTCGCGTGACGTCACGGTTAGGTACGATTTATACCTAACGGTGACCTGACTGGCGGACTAATTAGAATTTCGATTTCTTCGCCCTGTCGTCATCCCTATTACGGCCACGATATGTTGCCCTTACCTGCGCCATCGTAAAGTCAGCGTGACATGATTGCTGAGACTCGTATCAGGTGCAAATGCTTTCATTTTTGAGAAAATTCATTAGTGCCATTGTTTTTTATACAATTGGACTCTATCCATATATTTTTAGCTAATTATAGGCATCTGTAGCAGGTATGACACTCCGGTAATTGTGTAGTAGTGTGGGTGACACAAGTGATGACGATCACTGCTGTGAGTTGCAAGTGGTGTAATAAGATAATCCCGGACTCCCATGTATCCTATGAGTGTTTCACTAAATTATTAAGTTCATTATTTTTTAACTTGACCTGTTTTGTGTGCTGTAAACAAGTGAATGACAATTTTAATGCGCATTTTTTTGTTAACAGAAAATTTCCTTATTTTTTTTTTATAACAATAATATGGAAACTCTACGACAGTGACGTCACTTGTGTCACAACCCGGAGTAACAGACCGTGTTTTCTTAGACCGTGTCTGAATTATTTGTCTGAAACATAACGTGTAGGTACTTAATTCTCGGCACTAAATAGATTTATGCATTTTTGAAAAGTGATATTAACGTTTATAAAATTTTTGAGGTTATTAATAATAGTTTCTCCTGCGGGAACTATGCGTTTTCCGGGATAAAACGTAGCCTATGTCCTTTACCGGGACTCTAACTATCTCCGTACCAACTTTTAGCCAAATCGGTCTAGAGGTTGAAGCGTAAAGAGGTAACAGACAGACTTACGGGAGTGACAGACAAAGTTACTTTCGCATTTTATAATATGAGTATGGATAGTAAATTTTATTGGCGTCTCGCTCGATGTTAGTCCTAAACTTAAAACATATTTTTACGAGAATATCAAAGATTTCATAAAAAAAACGTTCCATGAATTGGGTTCTTGGAGCGTATTGGGATTTCTTTTTTCTTGAATTAGACATACCATGTTACTAAATTATTTTAATTCCAGTTTTTATTTACACAATAGTATGGTATGTTTCTTTTTTCTCCGATCACTATTATCTATCACATTATTATGTGCTGCCTCTATTGAATTTCGTATTGATTTCTGACAGTGAAGTCCGGGGAAAAAAGAATAAGAAAATAATCATTGTTTTATTTCTACACGAGAGGTCCGAAAATGAAACTTGTCGAAGTTATTAATATCGTATTTCTAAGCTTATTTACTAATCAGAATCACAAATGGAGCCACTGCCAACAGATCTTCAGCAAAAATCATACCTAACCGAAATAACAAGATTTACTGATTTTGGACCTGAATTTACTTGTAGAGACATAATTTGTCTAATTCTAAGCGTAACAACATGCATGACTTACAAACTTCTGAAGGTCGCTAACAACTACAACAGCGGACTTTTCTTGATATTTACAAGGGCGGGTTGTCTCTTAAATTTTGACATTAGCGCAAGGATCAGTTTGAAGTCTTCTTATTTATTTATTCGATGCTTTGCATTTCGTAATTGTTTATCATCTAGAAAATCCATCCATCGCACATTGACATAAATTCAAATAAGTCGTCGTGTTCATCCAACAAGTGGATATAATTATCTAAGCTATTTGAACTAGGTAACTTTGGAAGGAAACAGGTATTTAGGATAAATATGCCGTCGCTAAAGTGTGCCGAATTCCATTAACACATTCCCTTTCCGCTTACAAAATGATGGCACAATCTCACAAGTCCAACTTTTCGAAGCAGTGACTCCACAGTTGGAACACGGACTTCTGAAGAAAGGTCTCCCATCATATGTCACTTGGTTTTCGGTCGCCCGGGAAGTCTTAAACTAGCCGTCAAACGCAAGGGCGGATCCAGCTTTCGACTCAGGGGTGGGGGGGGGGGGGGGGTGTCACGTGATACAACCCCCCCCCCTTTTCGCATCCAGGGGTTAAAATACATAATACCAGTAGACCAAGGCCTGCCGAGGGGGGGGTGGGTCATGACCCCCATGACCCTCCCCTCCTGGATCCGCCCTTGGTCAAACGTTGATTTCATCATTTCATAGACATAACACGCCATTACGACTTCGCGCGACAGCGGCAGCGGCGAGCGTTTTACGGACCCATTGCGCGATCGTAACGCCCGCTGCGCATCGGCTACCTACAGGCATGCGCACGGAACTTGAGCGGTGACCTTCGATGCGCAGAAGTCAAGAATAAGGTCTCATCGGCAGAGGGACGCAGGGGGCGCTTTGTCGTGCGTACACGCTTATTTGCCCTTCAGTCGTAAACATGCGAAGAAATCCCCTCTACTTTTGCCCACCGCTCAAGTTACATGCCGCGACTAGCAAACCGTCGCGCGCATTAAGTACATTATGTCAGTAGAATGCCCACCGCTGCCGCAGTCGTGGCCTAGCGGTTAGTTATCACTAAAATTAGCTTAGCTTGAACACTTCTTCAATACCTCCTCGGCTCGTCTTCAGCGTCAGAGGTGAGCGAGGCCGTAGAGGCACTGGTGGAGCGTATGAGCCGTGACAGGCGGGACAAAGGCGCCGTCGCCCAGGGCTCCAGGGGGCTGCCCGTCGGGACGGGAGACACTCTGGAAGTCATGGTAGGTATCAAATACGGGTTGGTACTCAGTGCTTGAGCCAAATGTCACAGTGACATTGACATTGTAGGAACTGACAAAACATTGACAGCCACCACCTTGGCCCTCATTTTGATAAAATGAAATCGTAGGTACGGGATTGTTCTTCGGTGTGAATGTACGTTTGTCTAAGTGGGAATCCGGCTATATTTTCTATCGGATCACATATAAGCCAGCGAGACGAGAACTCATTGAAATAGAATGTAGTAACTAGAACCACTACCACCGTTACAAATTTGTGCTGGAAGTGAGGGGAGTAAAACTCTTATTATCTAACTTTATAGTGAGAGAAGGAAAAAAGCCTAGTGAAATTTTGTATATCTCACGGAGCGTGTAAATTGGCCTAACAGCACAAAAAAAGGGTAACCACCTGTTACGCCGGACACGCGCTGTCTTCGGACGCACTCTTCGCTTCTCATGCTTCTGTCGGCCTTGCACAGGCGTAGCTTCTACCTCTGCTCCATTGCCAAGTGCCTAAAAGAAACAGTTTTTAGAAAATTTGCGATATGTCAGCCCTAAGACAGGCGTTTCCCATGGGTCGCCACGCCACTCGAACTGGCGGTCTTGCATAGACATAAATAATAGTACATTATTGCAGAGGCCGCCAAGCAGCGCATTGCCGGATGAGTCAGTTAGAAGGCTGAGCGAAGCGAAGCCTTCTATTAGTACGAGTTCGGCAAATCGCAATTGCGGCCGAGGTATATATAATGCTCTTCTCAAACAGCGAGGAAATACGTAAGGTCAGTCGGGGCAAGTGCGCCAGGATGGGGTAAGTGCGTCTAACATAAATATATCGAAACCTATAAATATTACTCAACTAGTAGTTGGCTGTTTACAAGGCATAGGCGAAACAAATTTAGGCGCACTTACCCCACATCAGTATTTACTACTTCCATGATCGTGGATGATTTGGCCATGGAAGTTGTACTTATTACCTCCATGGATTTGTCAGCTTCTCTACAGAGGTGTCTCAAATAGCAAGCGAATTAAAAAAAAACACACGACAATAATGTTTTTGCTGGCCAAGGCCGGCAATGGACAGCCTCGCGTCTTCTTTTTTTGAAAGTAACACGAACATTTCCGAGCATGTTTGAGAAATAATTATTTACGTCTATGTGGTCTTGTTTATATCCTAACTAGTTTCTGCCCGCGTGGAATTTTGGTTATCGCGTTCCCGCGGGAACTATACGTTTTTCCGGGATAAAAGTAGCCATGTCCTTTCCCGGGACCCCAACCATCTCCACGCGAAATTTCATCTCAATCGGTCAAGCGCTTGAAGCGTGACGAGGTAACAGAAGAGTTACTTTCGCATTTATAATATTAGTATGGATCCACAGAGCAGAGCAAGTCCATTTGGACTTGAGTGGGAATTTTGCCACTTAGCCTACTGGGAATAGCCATTCCTTGTTGTGTGCCTCTCCCTGACGGTCATCAGATCGTATACTGTATCTTCGATTACGCTTAGCAAGTAGAAGCAGTTTACCAACGACGTAGACTGAATGTTCGACCGGGACCTGCCCAGTGGCGTGCTGGATGCAGAGTGGTCGCGCCGCTCTGATGCGAGCGGCGTCCTCCCGGCGGCTCCCCTTTGCTCTAAATAAGGGAAAAATCATTCAAAACGATATGTAGGTAGATTCCAAGGGAACGGGCCTAATTCGGAAAGCAGTAATTTCTATATGGAACATCAAAACGACGTCGTTGAATTTGATTGAAATGCACTTCAAAAAAGTAGTTCAATTTGAGGGCAGTGACGTTATGGCGACCTCCTTTGCTTCCCGAATGAGGCCCCTGGTACAACAAAGAAAGATTGTTTGGAAACTAATAAGTACCTACATGATGCGAGTTAAAATTACGATGGTGAGAGTATTGGGCGTCTATTGGAAGACCAGAGACCGGAAACCCGGCGAATTTTTTGCCGTTAAATACTTACGAAGTGTTTCCAGAGTTAAGCTGTTCTTCTATAGGAGCATCGCTTTCCAAAGCGCTGCTCTCTGATGCAACGAAATACATAGATCTGAAACAAGAATGATGGCTAGATATGGCTTCAACAATATTCTACCTATTGCAGAAATATGCGATCAAAGTGATAAGGTCCAAATGATCTATTATCTGTGCATTGCTCTTAGATACATGACCTACCGCTTAAAATAATACGAAATAAAGGTCTCAATTGCGGTATATAGTAGGTATTTAAATTTCAATCAAAAAATAACCTAGCCGGCACATAGAGGTGGGGCGGCGGCGGTTCGGCGCGGCGCGACGCCGAGCGCGCCCGGCGGGCTCGTGACGCCCGCCCCAGCAGCACAGAATCTGGAAATATCAAGTAGCTAAGTTATATTTCGGCATTGCAAGCGTTTCCCTCCATAATGTACGTACTCGACCAGTAATTCAACAGACCTAATATTCACCTGGCAACAATTAACTAAAAATATAGTAAGCATAATCCAATGACATTATTAAATAGCCAGTATTTTCTATATGGCTCCGTATAAATTTAAAATAAGTCTGTTTATATTTGACAACTGTGATTTACATTTAAAACGTTTTTAAATTACAATTCGAAACGGTCCCCAAAATTTCCATACACCTTATTGCCCTCTCACCATCTTCTTACTCACACACTGCTCACCTTGTTCAAGAGCCCTCAATGGTTCCGAATTTTCGTCACTGATAATTCCAACAAATTCTATTTCGATGGACACTGCAACCAGCGGCATCAGCTTTTGGCCACAGACTAGATATTTGTTCAGTGCTTTTGGTCATTCGTTTGCGATGCGGATACGACCACTAGTTTTTCAAAACGAGTGGCGCGCTCGTAATCGTAACTACGTCACGCACCTCGTCCTTTGACAGTCTTAATAATACTCTTTGTCTGTCTGTGGTTTTGATCTGATACGCACCGGAGACGGGGTCACTGTCGCTGCGGTCGGCGCGCTCGCGGCGCCAGCCGGCGTCTGCCGCCGGCGCGTCCGCCGCCACACCGAACAAACCCGACACGGCGCCCGCCACTACTTTACGGGCTGATTTGGCTGCCGTCTGCAAAACCAAGTGTAGCGATTTATTGTTCCGACAATAGAACATTCATATAAGCACAGCATATAATTTACACCAACAACAATAGCGCGTGGTGCATTCAAAAGCGAGGTAAACTTGTCCCATTCTTTTTTTCCTGTAGGTACGGTGGAATAGACTGTAGGACTGTATCTACCTAGTAATGGATTAGAAGGAAATGCAAAAGTCAAAATAACACCTAGAACCAGAAAAATACTAAAAAAAAAATCTTCACTTCAGTGCATATCACACGACACCGCGTGATGTCAAATCAAAATATGCACAGTAAACATAGGACGGACAGTAAGCATCACATTATTTTAGATGAAGTCGCCATTTTGCTCCTTTAAAAATCTGTTTACTGAATTAATTAAGTATGTCGCCATTTGTGCCGGGCTAACAAAAGAGCCGGTACGATCAAATTTCGAAACTCTATGAGCCATTTTCCATAAGCTATGCTATCGCCGCATTCAGATCTGTACTTATTAATAGAAGATGAGAAGAAACGATAACGAAGAACGATTTTTTTTTCATGTCATATTTTGGCAAAAGAGCACATCTAGGCTACCTGGTTAGTGGTCTTTGCGGCCCATAAAAAAAGCCAGAAAGGTCCTATTTTTACGCCAAATTTATTAGCGAAACCCGGTATCCCGTGTAACTTAACTAAGTTAACTAAAATTTTATGTTACGAGCCAACCAGGCGGCTTGATTTTGTATGAAAAATGGAAACGTTGGCACAAAAAGAATTAAACATATACTCACGGTCATATTGATGTCGATCTCAGGCACACCCTGCATGTTAGCGGCTTGCTCTGCCAGCGAGCGAAGCTGCTGCGGGCTTGGCGAGTTCGTCTCCAACAGCGCTACTAACTCGAAGAAGTAATCGCGGAACGTCTCCACGGGTGCTGAAGGTACAGTCAAATTGTCATCTTAAGTGGTGGATTGGATTTACCAAAGGGCTAAGCAAGTTGAAGCCTACGACGGATTTTTTTAGTTTATGAGAGCCAGTTTTATTATTATTTAGTAATTATTTTTAATATTGCTAACGTGGACGAGTTCATCGAATTAGGTAGATTAGATAATTAAAAAATAAATAAAAGAATAAGCTATGCTACTTACGAGTATATTGAGGGGTGACAATAAATTCTTTGATTTTCTGTTCCAGCATAAAACATAAACTAGAAATCAAGATTACTAACCTAACGGCAACTGCGCTGGCATTCCAATACTCAACAAATCTTGTGTCATCGTAATCTGTCCGCTGCCTGGCATCACTCCAGGTAGAAATCCTTGCCCATGTGTCACGACTTGCCCTTGACCGGTAACCCCTGATGGTTGTGGAGGAATAACCCCGAGTGGCACTTGGAATCCCGCTACAATCCCTTGCCCTGGTCCAACGCCTAAACTGGCACATTGAGTTGGCACTTGCGACGGCACTTGAAATCCGGGTATTACACTTTGTGGAAAACCTGCAGCTGATGTTGTTGGAATTGCTCCAGATGCCTGAAATCTTGGAGCAACTCCTGGTCCAGAAAAGCTTGCACCAGTAGTTCCAAGTGAAACTTGGAAACCTGGTGATTGACCGGTCGCAATTCCTTGTCCGGGCATAACATTTGCAACAGGAACTGTAAGCCCTGTAACCTGCTTGGCTCCAGGTCGTACCTCCATCCCTTTAGGAAGCCCTGATTGACCTGGTGTATGATATTGAGTTGTGGGTACGTTAAGCTGATTCCCCAGAGCTGTCGGAGTTTGAAAGCCTGGTTTTGTGACCGTTTTTCCGTTCACTAGGAGATCTGGAGTCTGTTGCTTCATGGCTGTTTCTGTACCTGAAATTATTGATTAAGTACGTAACAATCTTTGTAGATTAGCCTGTTTAATTGATTAAACGTACCTGTGGATCCCAGATCAAGATCATGCGCAAAAGCCATGACGTCCAATGCAGAGGATAGGGCGGATCCAACTCCGTTAAGCGCTTCCGATCCTGACAGCCCTACTTGGCTTACTTGCGCAGCACCTACCACGCAGTCCGGTGGAGGAGCTTGCGGTCGTCTCCTGAAATAATATTAAATTAACCTCATTCGTGACTAAGGGAAAACGGGGGTAAGGGGATGCGTGAAAAAAGCAAACGTCTAGTCTTTCTTGTACACCTATGTCCAACTGCAAAAGTTTCCTAATATTCTTTGTAACGTTCTAAGAATTATTTTCATGTCTCGCTTACCCTAAAGGAGCTTTAGTAGGAGTCGATATAGACACCCGGCCCCACATCAGGCGTCGAAGGTCCTCTCCCGTCATGCCTCTTCTCCTTAATTCCGCTATGGTGACCTTCCCCACTCGCTAATAACAGAAGGTTACTATGAATAAACAAATACAATCTCAAACTTCACTGTTAAGTCATTTCGTTCTCATACCTTCCAGTTAGTCAATGCGCCCTTCCGCTGCTTGGCGCGCGTTTTAGCTTTGCTCTTGATGACCATGACCCCACGCTGCTCGTACTTCGGGTCGTCCGAGGGGCCGAGTCCGATGGAGTACTCTTGCAAGTAGCGGTGGGCGTCCTCCTGGGCAACTGACCGCTCAAGGGACACTACGATCTTCGCCCACTGGGGAAAAAAGTTAACTTGTTTATTCAAAATAACCGGTCATCATTATCATATCAGCTGATAGACTTCCACTGTTGATGCTGATAAACAATCGTTGCCCAAGGTTTGTCACGTGAACTGGTAATGTGCCACACCACACTTAACGGATTCCCTTCACCAGATCGTCGCTCTATCGTTCTATTGGACCACCTCCAGCTATATGGACGCCATCCTAGAACCATCTGGTCCCATCGGCTAATAGTTCTGCGAACAACGTGCCCCTGGCACTAAAAATATGATATCGAGTGAAACAAATGACTGTCCATTTTACCTGCTTGACCCATTCCTTCTCGGACTGCTCAATAACATGCGCATACGTGTTGCCCATCATAGCTATCAACATGTTAAGCAGCAGGATGGGCACGAAGATCATGAATAATGTGAACACCGACTTGGTCAGGTTCGGGTACGATGTCATGCCAAGGTCGGAGTACTGGAATAAAATAACTTCTATTAATAACGGTTTCAAGCATGAAGTCCTTATGCTGAGGTCACCTATGGAAGTTTCGCAAATACCAAAGGGGCTAGCACGCTATACTGGCATTCGATTTATCAGTTTCGATCGTACGGGCTGGTACGAGCGATGCAAAAGGGCCGATGCTATACACATGAAATATTAATACCAAATGGTCAATATAGTTTTAGTACAAACTATGATAATGAGTCATTAATGAGTCTTTTACTTAACTTACGCTATAATCTCCTAGAGTAATTTGGAACAATGCCATCCACGTGGTCGGGTAACTTGAGTATAATGTGGACTGTACGTTGGGAAAACCTGGAAACGAATAAATTTCGTACTGAAATATAGTAGAGTACAAGATGACATCGCATCGTTACCAAAATCTTCAAATTACCTATTTTTTCACTACTGATCACATCGTCTTACCTTTATAAAGAAAGAAGAATGACTGCGAGAAGCCAAAGAGCACGATGCAGTAGATGATGCCGAAAGTGAACATGTCTCCAGTGATCATGCTGTAGATCATCGTCACAAAGGGACCTGTCAATTTCACCGCCCTGTTGGGATTACAAAAACCAATAAGATGTCAGTCAGCGAAACCTTTCCAGTATCAGGACTCCGCTAGGAGAATTCATTCTAAATGAGAATCTTGGAAATATTAAAGATAGGTAACTTGTTTAAAGACGAGAAGATTTTTTACCAGATAAGATACCCGGTAAAGGAGCAAAATTATGTGAAGCTTATTACTTATAAGGCATCCCAGTGAACTTCATCTGGCCACATGGACAGTTATTGGACATCGAAAAAATAGATCGAAATTACAACTTATACAGGCTGTGATACCACACAAAGAAAAAAAATCGCCAGTCGTTAAAAAGTCGACCGTACTCTTCAGTACTCTTATATATATGCAGCTAATTTGAAATTGCGAATTATTTAAGAAACTGAGTTGCAAAATAGGTATAGTCCCTAAAAGTTATATGCTGTTACATGATATACGTACCCTGCAAAGAACATAAGCAAGAACCAAGAGCCCGGAAGAAGAAAGATCAGCAGTGCCTCCTCCAGCATGGGCTGTCGTAAGAGACGAGCCGGTATACACGCCAGTAGGAGAAGATTGGAGACCAGAAAAATGAACTTCGCTGGCTCGTGAATCTATGTAAATACAAGTTACAGCCGTTACAGGGATTAATCATTGAATGTTTTCTCGTGCCTTCGAGTTTTCCTTAAGGTATATTTGTAATTAACATAGCAGAAATAGACCTACAGAACAGAGTATGTAAGATCATAAAAAAAATAAGTAAGTAAATTAAATTAAAAAAGCAACCAAAGATAATAGTTTTCTATTATAGAAAGTCCTTCTGCACCTCAAAATGGGGGAGCTCCCAAGCTACAGTGAAAATAATGAATACAAAATCATGGGAAGGTCAAATAAACTTAGGTTACTTCAGATTTTTTTGTTAACTGATTAACTCACCAACTGCTTGAAGTAAGCAACCACTCCCTGATTCTTGAGCTCATCTCCTTGCTGCAGCACAATGTAGCATAAAGTACTTAAGATCGTTCCTAGCTCACTGGCTAACCTGAGGCCTCCTCTAGCATCTGTCACCTGTGGGACATTCGAGAATTGGGGCGTAATAAAATCATCCACCTTCAGAAAGAGAAATTATCTCCCAAGATAAGAAAGAACGAAGGCGTGGAATTGATTGAATGATCACTTTTTTGAGTGCTTACCTCTAGTCCCCAGTTAGGATTGGCTTCGGCTTCTGCGGCGCTGTGACGAAGGTATACCGACACTGACAGAAGGAGGAGATGGAGCATCAAGATAAGCAGACGTTTAAGAAATTTGGTCTGTAAAAAATGGTAAGAAATTATTTAACCTTCTGAAAACCGACAGTTAATCAATAATGATCAGGGATTTTTTGTTTACCCTAGCAAACGTCTTCCATTTTTCTTCAAGCAATCTTTGAATGATGCCTCCGTCTAACATGTTCAGATGTTCTTGCTTTGTACCGTTCAGGATAATGAATAACGCAGAGTTCCAATCTGTGAAAGGTACATTATAAATATTAGTTGGATGATCCTGTAAAAATTGCTAACCAAGAACCATAAAGACTTTTCGAATGATAACTGACACTATTGGACTTGCTAGCACTATAAACTCTTATAAAAAGCCCTTATTTATTACTTACTCGTCCTACCATCAGGCAGCAACGTATCCAAAGCGTTGAGCGGATACGCGGAGCAGGTAATGTTGGAGTACCGCCAGAACTCTCGGCAGGACAGCTCCAGCATCTCCCTGAACACGGAGTCGCGGCCCAGCTGGCACGCCAGCGTGAGCGGAGTGAAGCCCGCGCGGTTCATACGCCCGTTGCTGGCTGGGAGCTTCGGGTGACGGAGGGCGTAGCCGAACATGTCCTGACGCGTAAGGCTTACATTTTAACCGTCTATAACTTGTTCTAAGGAGTGAGTTTGTGAGGATGTTACCATATGGCGTGATGACCAGACTTATTAGGCATTAAAAACCCCATTTTTGTATCATTTAAGCCTGTGTCGATTCCAGGATTTTTGCTTTAAGGACTAGCTACGGCAATGTTCAGGATGACATGACTGTTTTTAAAGCTTTATTTTAGCGACGGACAAAAAATGATCCCGTAAAATTACAGCTCAAGATCACCATGGACAATATTCCGAATGCTATTTATTACCTGCACATTTCCAGGATTAATAAGGGATATATAATGTTTTTTTTTCTTTCTTTTTTTCTATCTATGCCAAAAGACCTAGGCCTAGTCGTATGAGAAACGTATAGAATTATGGACATATTTAAAAACCTCAAGTTAAAAGCTCACCAGTTTATCACACACGACGACCATATGCAGGATCATGTTCCCAAACGAGTCCTGCATATCGGGGTCGGCTCCTGACTCCAGGAGCAGGTTGTAGACGGACTCGTTGGCGCAGCACGCCGCCCAGGCGAGCGGGTACTCGCCCAAATACGCCAGCCCTTCGTAGTTGGTCTGCCGAGCTGGTGGGTCCTTCTGTTGGTCTCTCGGAAGAAAGAAACTGCCTGGAATTTTAATGTGCTGTGATCATTCGCATAGTTATAAGTGTTACAATAGTAGATTGTATGACTAGGGAGCAAAAAGGTATATTTTACCGCGGGTGACGGATTGAATCCAGAGCGACGCGAAAGATTCCAGAATAGAATCCCGAGCGTAAGCGAGGGATTCTAGCGTGGAATCTTGAGCTAGCGAGGGATTCAAGCTTTGTCACCCAAGGCATAAATAAGTTTGCTACCGTGTTGTACACTCTGCTTTTCACCCCTCCTATGAGAAAATCATTAGATCATTCGTTCATTATTGTCTTTAAATTAAGTAAAACAAAAAAATAATACATTTAGAAACAAACAAGGTTAAAAAGAACGTGTGTTTCGCGCGCTTATCATAAATTCATAGGTAGAAGGCGAAAATGGCTTCCATATTGAAGAGTCTGTAACTACTTCATTGTATTTATATTCTGTCATAGTCGCACGCGTTGCGTTCATAATAATAGGTAAATTTTAACAAATGTGAAATAAAGTACATTTTATGACAATTTCGCACATACACATTTCACACAAACTTTTTTAATACATTTGCGATAATATGAAAAAAGGGCAGTGCAATTCATATTACGTACTTACATAATATTCCTTTGGAATTCTCAGAGGTGTTGATCCCAATACATTGCATCACCTAAATCACTTTTTGCTTTCATTCATTTTCTACGAAATAATTCATAACACTACATAAGGTACGTTTTATTTTGGAAATTAAGTGTATAAATAATACGGCAAGGAAATGAGCGCTCACTAAATTCGCGGGTTCGTTTTTTTTTTTTAATTCGATCACACGAGGAGTTTGCGAAGAATGCTACGGCATTGGCCGACACCATTCAGCCAAATTGAAAATAAAAAATAGAAAATAATTTATCAAAAGTAAGTATATATCTATGAATTTATGGATTTTTAGTATGTGTAATAAAGTATTTATGTAAAATGCCGATATATAAAATTCTAAATACGAAAAAGACGCGACTTTTGAATGCAACTTTTTACAGTCTCCGCAGCTCCGTGAACGCACTGCTAAGACGTATTTTGCTCCCTGTTAGCGGGGCAGAAATGAAAAAAAATTAAAAAAAAGCGAAGAGGGAGCAAAATCACATTTTGCTCCCTCTAAACGGGGAACAAAACACTTCTTTTCGAATAGGAGGGGTGAAAAACAAATTATAATATCAAGATATTATGGAGTCAAGTCGAAGCAAAGAAGTATCAGCTTTATAATTTACAGTAGCGTGCATAGGTAAGTGAACCAGCAGGTCAAGTGGGTTGACGTCTAAAGGTTGTTTGGTGTTTGTTTGGTGAGATAAGCAATCGGATTGTTTATGGGCAGAGAATGTCTACTAGATGTTGTCATTAGGTTTTTACCAATCGCTCTTTGATTTACATCGGCTCCTGCTTCTACTAAATCCTGCACCAATTCGTTGTTACTGTATGCTATCGCCAAGTGTAGGGAACTGGCTCCTGCAATTAACATCACACAAAACAGTTTTTTACGTATAGAATAATACGAATTAATATGTTGGCTATGCTGCCTACCTAAATATTCTTCGCCTTCCACAACATCGAGTGAGAGCTTCGGAAAACATTTAACAAGTGTTCTTGCGAGTCGAGTATGAATCTGGAAATCAAGAAGTAGCTGTTTACTTACATGATTTTCATTTCTATCACCTACAGTAAATACTTCACCCTAAGTATTCATACAAGCAGTCATCATCGTGCATTTTTTTAATATCACAGTTAATACTTCATTTTGTTCGTGTGGCTCTTACCTTTGTATCACAAATGATGAGTACATGCAGCAGAGATTCACCCAGCGCTCCTCTATAGCTCATTTGCCAACATGACATGTGGTCCTGCCACTTAGCCAGCGGGTCGTGGGGAGACAGGGAAGCCTCAATTGGTAGGACAACCTGGTTGAAATGTGGACCAATAACATCATGTCTCGCCATAAATTAATTAACAGGAAGCAGCTTAGGGTTAGTCGATCGTTTTTCTCTCCAAGTACATAAGCTAAGCTGAAATAGTATCGCTTGTGTCGGATGTCGGAATTAAATTATTGTCAATAAGACAAGACAAACCTGCTCCTGGTCCCGGAACTTCCAGCGCAGGTACTCGGCGCGGTTGATGACCCTCCCCTTGCCCCCCGCGTACATGTAGGCTGCGAACTCCTCCCGGATCAACTTCTCCGCTGCTGCCATCCCCCCTTTCGCGTATGTTTCTAGTAGAAGTCCTCCTAATGACAGGCTTTATTTGTAGTAATTAGCTTTTTATCATTGTGTGAACATTATAGATTAACGTATTATTTGATTATTATGAGAATTTTTCATTCTTGTAGAACTAAACTAAAACCAAATGTTTTAAGTTTACAAAGGACGAAAAGAATCCAGGACTCCTAGGATAGGATATACCTGTTAAGTTCACATACCTACTTGTAATGTATCAGTTAGTTAAGTTATAAGTATACCTTTTTTGTAGTCAGCGAGCTTATAAAGCACAGTGTGGTCTTCGCTGCTTGGCTGCGAGATGACTCGGTCGAGCACCGAGCCCACTGCCTGCACGCGAGGCGAGCATAGCTTGCCGAGTTTACCCCCCATCTCACTGAAACAGGCTTTAATTCACTGATGGGCTCTGACTCTGACCATATCAAGCCCCAAGTAAATGTGTTTTAAGCGAATGTTTCGCACACATTTATTAGAGCAAGATTCCCTATAAGTGCATTTCTCTTCACCATGTCACCACCATCTAATTTTGTAGGTTGTTATTTGTGTAAATATATATATATATATATATTTATATTAGGTATATATTTGTCTATTTTTATATATAATAGGTATATGTATACGTATTCTTTTGTAAGTATAAGTATATAAATAAATGATTATGTGTTTAAGAATATGTTTTTCCATCTAAGTATATTGATTTGTTTAGGGCACCGACACTTTCTCTGTTTTACCCTATGGTTGACTGGTAGAGAATACCATTGGTCATTAAGTTCGCCATTTGTACATATTAGTTTCCTTGTGCAAAAAAGTTTAAATAAATAAATAAATAACACTGATTGGCTCTCATGTTTTTTTTAAGTAAAGAAACCGGATAAATGTTCTCCATCACTCCAGCGTTTGAGATACTTTTATTTGTATGATTTTTTTGAGCCCATTCTGAGTCTGACGGCACTGAACTTCCAGGGGCCTCTCCGTTAATCCGAGCAGGCAGCTATGGTCGAATCGGATACAAAAACTTTCTCAAATTCCAACAAGTACCTCGTAGTTATCAAAGTAATCAATTCTAAGATATGAAAATAAAATACTCACGGAAAAAATTTTTTGGTGTAACACGATTCTGCTCAATTTCTTCATATTTATTCTCCAAATCGAAATGTGAAATTTACACGAACTGTCCATTTTTCAACGTTCCATGTACATTGCAGAAGCTCACAAAACTGGCAATTGAATTTTAGTAGGTCACCTTTGTGCGAAATTCAGGTCATGATAGTACATAATCGTTTTACCTAGCACTGAACGCAAAATACATAGGTAGTGTTTATTCATTAACTTACTAATTGATTACGCGGTCAATTGAATGAGATGAAAAAAGTAATAAATAGTCACTAACGAAAACATTTTGATAATTAGCATACTCACTTTTTAATAACAGTATAAATAAATACCACTTTAGATATTCAAATATTTATAATTAAGATAAAACTTTTTAACATAGAATATAATCTTTGAATATCAGGGCACTTTCATAATATTCCTAGAGCAATATTTAAACTATGTCTGGTGAATTGTGATTGTGACTTGAAACGAATTGACCGCACTGTTTTTAACGATTTACTGTGACATCTATTTCTTAACTTCGAGGCTTTAAAACAATCCAGTATTTTATTTATAAATTAACAGAAGACTAACGATAAATAGCGTCACACTAGTAATTTCCATTTCTCTAGTAAACAAAGCATTGTTGTCATGGTAACGAATCAACACTCCGTCTTGCGTGCACATAGTATATAAACAAAACGGATAAATTTGGAACTAACAGGAACTAAAGTCTCGCTCGGCGAATATATTTTCCTAGTGTACAGTGGCGCCACCGCTACTGGAAAATATAGGTTGGTTTTAAACTATTATCATTATCGAGAGTGGAATGTGTCTTGGTAAGGGGCGCAATCTTATATGGCGAAACAGTTGAAAACGTGTCCAGCGGATTTGAATTGATAAGCACCAAAACAAAACACACTCTCCTCACAACCGTTTTCGCTGCGTTTTTGCCTCAGCAGCGCCATCTACAGGCGCTACTACAGACTATCCGCCTAGGTGGCTTGACAGGAGTGGCGACCGCAGCGCCCCCAACCTACCCGATTTGGTACCCACTTTTGGAACTATAAAGATTGCGCTTTTTACTGTAACTCATCATAACATAAGCCTTTAGTTTGGCTTACTTGTCCGGTTCTTGCATTTGAATTAATTCGGGAATATGAATTCGGTACTTGACAAGCTCAATCAATAAAATAATCCATACTAATATTATAAATCCTCTCTCTGTCTGTCGTCTCGTCTGTCTGTCTGTCTGTTACCTCTTCACGCTTCAACCGCTTGACCGATATAGATGAAATTTGGTATGGAAATAGTTGGAGTCCCGGGAAAGGCTACTTTTCATCCCGGAAAAACGCATAGTTCCCGCGGGAACGCGATGGCCGAATTCCACGCGGGCGAAGTCGTGGGCAGAAGCTAGTTTTTTTAATAAAAAGTCATGCTGTCAAGTCACATACTGTACTGGCGGCGTAGACGTCTCGCTTAGGTATAGTACAATACAGCGAAAAATTTTTGACCGCCAATACATGTCACCAAAGGATTCACAATCAGCTGGAGAATAATGGCCCCTTCAAAACGGGTGCACGAACACGGGCACCCGTTTGGCTTTCGTTATAAAGAGAAGTTATTAGCATATTGGAACGTATTTTGTAATGTCAGTTTGCTCCATATATTTTGACATATTCTGTTAGGCACTGTTCGTCCATATGTTATTACTTATTATAGGTCAATGCATGTGACCCAAAAGCTCAAAACTATGACGTCACGCACGTCACATATATTACACTACACGCTTTACTTATGATGGCTGACAAACATTTTGATGATGTTGCAGTTTAAGGCCATTCATAGACCCAGCTCAGCCGTCACTGTCACTCGTGGGACGGGACGAGTGAAAGAGAAAGCGCTACGCACAGAAAGCCCGATTTAGTTAGTATTTAACGCGTTTAAATTTCTATAAAAATACCGTCTAAAAAAATGGCATTTATAAAGCTGTCGATGTATGCATATAATATGGATATTTTTTGTGTTATAATTAGTTTTACACTGTTTGATATAATAAACTGGAGTAAAGTTGGATTAGCGGTCCGAGTTAGAGGTTACTTTGGAATTAAATTGTATCGAGCGAAATTTCGTGAAACGTATATCGAAAGCTGTCAATGTACGGATGATATAATCAAATATATCATATGTTTTTTTCATATTTTTAACTTTTAACATTTCTTAGAAAAGTATGATCTCAAATGAGCAATTTGACGATGCTGGGTCAGGGAAGGGCCTTAAACACTGGCTGGCATGATGCAGCAAAATTTAAATAGTCGATTTTTTTTTATATGTATAAAAGGAAGAAAACTCATAGTAAAGCTAAAATTTAAAAAAACAACAGAAATTTCATTATGCATGGTTGGTATGAGTGAGTCATGACATTAACGAACTGCGATTCTCCACGTTGCAATTTCTTGTTGCCGTAGGCAATCTTTTATGGATTTTACCTACACCTTAAAATAGAGTCGATATATACTAATTCCATTCAAATTCCATTATAATTTATAATTCAGTCTGGTCGGCATAACAATTATTATGAAAAAAAATTACACCAGAACAGAAGTGTCGTGGAGCGTTCAAATTGTACTGCTAAATAATTATCGTTTTCGTATACTTAGTACAAATTAGGTACTTACAGTTAAATTGAGTATTAGATGTGAGTGTGGATGGACATAGGCTTGGGGGGGGGGGGGGGGGGCTAAACCGCGTAAATGCCCATGTGATGTGTGATAATGGGTAATGGACCATTATGATCTGTCATCAGTATTTCCGGACATTAACTCTTACAAACATACAGACATAGAGGAAGAAAAGATGCCCTTTTATTTTTTTCATTTTTATTTATTTATTAAGAAACAAACAGTTGTACATAAAATATTACAATATGAAACCATAAAGATTCATAAACCTGGAGTTTCCTTAAAGATTATAACAGTTAATAGATATAAAAATATATAATGAGAGCTCGTAAGGATAGTCACAAAATATATAGTAAAGTAAATAGATTATATTTAGTTAACATAATTTAACATAATAATAATCTTAAATTTCCTGAACCCTTTATTTGTATAATACCTACATGCCAATTTCTGAGTAATGGCAAGAGCAAACTACACCAGAATTATTTGGCTTGAAAAATTCTTCGCCTCTTTCCTTAGCAATAATGCGTCGCCATTTTTCCCGTTCAAGTTCATTTTGTGGAAATCTGAAATAATATTTACTTAGGTACATGAATATCATTGCGCGTCATTATTTTTTAAGTATATACTAGGTATATAGGTCGTCAACTTTATGCCCGACCGTCTCTGAGGTGAGACAGACGTTGGAGGCCGAGTCGACAGGGACGGGCGTTGCGTAGCGGGGAGACTAAACTCTAAATACGCGCATAGATAGCATGAAGCATGAAACATACTGACCAGCTCAGCAAAACAATCAGCAAAAAGGCTACGTATGACTGTATGACAGACTCGGGTGCCTAGATGTGACATAAGTACACCTATTATGACTCTATGATAGAATTGGGGACCCATGATACTTGATAATTCTTTTCTGTTAAATAGAATAATTACTTTTTATAGGTAGGTAAATTTGCAGCTGGGTACAGTACAATAACTACGTATACAGTATTACTATATGACTATACTATATGCAGGCATTTAAACTTCAAGTAGAGAGTAATGTTTTTTTTGTAAATGTATAAAGATTTGCATGTCGATTCTTCGACAGAACATTCTAACCTAATACACGCGAAATATCACCTTGTGTAAATGTTCTGGCAAATAAATGATTCTTCTTCTTCAAACAAAACGTACATTACAAAAAGAAGCAACAAAAAATATAAATAGGCCACTCTATTCATTCAACGTCTTATCCTCCGCCACCTCTTCGGCGTAGCGAGAAAGAAAACGGGACGGCTTCTTCGACCATAATTCACAACAAATCATAATAAGTACATCATATACCGGGTATTTACGAGTATGATCGAAGAACGCCATCCTTTTTTAAAGTGGTCTAAGTATTATTCCTGCACTTTTTCACGGAACACTTAGTTGTTGTCCTATGTTGCCCTGACAATGATCTGCGCGCGACTACTTATCACAGTGTGCTTGGCTTATTTTGAAGCCCAATTTTGCCGAGCCATTTTAGCGTAAGTAAGTAGATACATTTGTATTGTACTGCGTTATCACAATGATTCTGAACTGACATGATATGAATTCATTCATTCTGTGACGCCAGCCACTATTTTAATAATTGATGAAGCCGTTTTTCTTCGCGTAATAAACGAGGAGAGGTAAGTATTCTACTCGCCCGAGAGTCGAATGTAAACGCAGCACCACAGCACGCAAGCCGAGCGGCGCGGGTGGAAGGCGGGTGGGGCCTCGCCCCCGCCCCGCTACCGCGGCCGCCATTTTGCCGCGGGAGCGTACCGAGCGAGTGAAAGCGAAATCGTAGAAATGATTCGAAACGACCATTAAGGCCGTTCATAGACCCAGCTCAGCCGTCACTGTCACTCGTGGGACGAGTGAAAGAGAAAGCGCTACGCACAGAACGCCCGATTTAGTTAGTATTTAACGCGTTTTAATTTCTATAAAAATACCGTCTAAAAAATGGCATTTATAAAGCTGTCGATATAATATGGATATTTTTTGTGTTATAATTAGTTTTACACTGTTTGATATCATAAACTGGAGTAAAGTTGGATTAGCGGTCCGAGTTAGAGGTTACTTTGGAATTAAATTGTATCGAGCGAAGTTTCGTGAAACGTGTATCGAAAGCTGTCAATGTAAGGATGATATAATCAAATATAACATATGTTTTTTTCATATTTTTAACTTTTACCATTTCTTAGAAAAGTATGATCTTAAATGAGCAATTTGACGATGCTGGGTCAGGGAAGGGCCTTAACGTATAAAATAAACTAATAAGTATAACTAACCATATATAACTTTACGTCGTGATTCGTAACTAAGACATCCCTTTAGCAATGATAAATTGGTCAGTCACAAATTCACAATTCACAACCAACTCATAAAAAGGTCACAAATGGTGTGGATAAAAACTAGCGGAGGTTTATTTGTCAAAAATACTATGTGCGTCCTTTACTTTAACGATAAGGAACGAAAGAGATAGAAGACAAATTTTCGTATTATGATTTATTTTGTTTCATCATCATCATCAACATTTCAGCCGAAAGACGTCCACTGCTGGATATAGGCCTCCCCCACCTATTACCGACAGCTCGTCTCTCGGTTCGCGGACGCCACTCGTGAACTTTCCAGCCCCATCGGCCAACAGCCCTGCGAGCAATGTGTAATTTCAGATCTCTACATACCCTATTGGCGTCCCCCTACTTTCACAATAATGAAAGAGATGGAACACAAATATTTGAAAATTAAGTGAACCAAGTGAAGAGCCGGCGTTCGGATCCCTAAAAACTAAAAATGCAAGTAAGTAATACGAGGGCTGATCCAAAAGTAATGATAATCAGTATGAACCACACATAAAATGTTCAATAAAATAATTTATTTTCCTACGTAATCTCCTTCCAAGTCTACACACTTAGACCATCGTTCCACCAGACCACGAATTCCTTTTAAAAAAAAATCTTTTTCTTGACCCTCCAAAAATGCCTCCACAGCGGCCATTACCTCGCCATCATTTAAAAATTTGTTGCCTCTAAGATCTTCCTTCAGCCGTGGAAAGAGATAAAAGTCGCTGGGGGCTAGGTCTGGCGAATATGGGGGGTGTTCCACCAATTCGAACCCTGAATCACGGATGGCAGCCATCGCAACGCCGGCCTGCGTTGTCCTGGTGAAACAGGATGCCAGCTCGAAGTTTATCCCGCCGCTTTTCTTTGATTACCTCTCTCAATCTGCGTATTTGGTCAACGTAGTAGGATCCCGTAATAGTGGTTCCCTTTTCCAGGTATTCGATCATTATGACTCCCTCAGCATCCCAAAACACTGAAGCCATGACCTTACCAGCGGAGCTTGCTACCTTGAATTTCTTCGGTGTAGGGGAAGACGCTCGCTTCCAGGTCATGGATTGCTGTTTGGTCTCAGGATCGAAATGGTGGATCCAAGACTCGTCCATAGTTACAAACCGACGCAAAAGTCTTTCGGGATCAGTTTGATACTTGTCAAGATTAGACTTCGAAATCTCACATCGTATTTTCTTTTGTTCAGCCGTTAACATTCTAGGCACCCAACTAGCGGAGACATTTTTCATGTGTAGTTCATCAGTTAAGATTCTTTGAATGCTGCCATACGAGATGCCTGTGAGCTCAACTCGATGTCTGTTAAAACGAGATCATGATTTTTTTTCGACGTTTTCTCCAGTAATGGCGTCAGATGGACGGCCTTCGCGATGTTCATCTTGAGTGGATGTTCTTCCCAAGTTAAACTCCTTTGACCACCGTGCCACTGTGGAATACGGTGGAGCGGACTCGCCCAGTGTTCCCATTAATTCAGCGTATATATCTTTAGTACACATTTTTTTCAAACAGAAGTATTTAATAACCGCTCTCACCTCAGTTTTCTCCATTTTTGCGTTATTGTTCCGACTGCTCGTGAAAAAACAGCTGCAACTCTCTGACAGATACATATTTTTTTTTTATTTACTAAGGAGTCTTTATGGCCAGTAACGGCATACCTATTTATTTTAATCCGATTCAATAAGTATTCAGTTATCATTACTTTTGGATCACCCCTCGTATAGCTAGGTAAATCTTTAAGTATTAGTCATTTGTAGAAAGTTTACGATACGAATTCACCGCTATGTAGGTCGTCAACTTCGTGCCCGACCCTCCCTGGGGATATGAAGCGTTCGGGCGGCAAGGAGCACATGAAATTGATGGCGTCATACACCATACACCACAGCTTACACATGCGCACGCCCGAGAAAATCTGCTAATAAAATAAGACAGAATTGTCAAAATGTAGACTACTTTTTATCCCGAAAAAAATAAACATACTTCCCGCAGGAACGCTATAACCGAATTCTACGCGGAGGAAGTCGCGGGCAGAAGCTAGTTATAATATACAATTCATTAAATAGAAATCTCCCGCGCACTTGTTCAATTTACTAAACCAGTCGAGTACAACGAACGAACAAAACACGGCACGTACGCCTCCGTTCACCCCGCATTACTCTCCCCGCGCCCGCTCCGCGCCCCGCGCACGCCGCGCTCTCCCCGCACCCCGCGTCATAGCCTCCCCGCCCGCACCGCGCCGCGCCGCGGCGAGTCGGTCGGGAGTGCGCGACAGAGAAACGATCATGACAACACAAATAACATAACCTTCAAATAATAAAACCGATTGAAATTAAAATTGTGTCAACGTGGATGTAAATAACGGCGCGTGTTGTTTTGAAAGTGGCTAAAGTGAGAATGTTATCGATTGTCAAATTGGATCTCGATACAGGTACCTACCTAATGTAAAATTTACACACGTCACGTTCAATAGTTTAGTCAATAGAACAATCAGTTAATTAAAGTTTAAATTATTTAATAGACAAATAACAGATCAATGGGCTACGTTTCATATCGAAATGTCACAGTCACACACAGTTGTAATTTTGATCTCGGTCAGCTGTGTCGGTGCTACTACGGGTGGAGCACTCGTTCGATAGTCACGCTCGCGCGAGCTGAGCGCTATCCTGTTGAACGAACGCAGTTAACTCGCAGCGCTACTATCGACTCTCATCTGTTTGTTATTTTCATTAGTAGGGTCATTGCATTGATGTACATCGCTACTATAGCCCACCAAAGGAAGCAAAACTTAGGGGAAATAATACATGTGTAAGCGAATTTTGGAATAGTTGTAGGTGAAGGTGCCTTAAACAACATACTAAAAGTACTGATGGGGGGGAGCGCCGCTAACGTGTGGGGGGGGGGGGGGTCCAAAGGTCCCTTTTTTTGGTTTTTCGTAAATATCTCGTAAACGATAACTCACAACAAAAAATGTTCTAAGACATAAATAATTTACAATTAATTTTCTACAAAAAGATATACACACTTTTTTGCTAGTGTAAATATTGAAATAGATAATAAAGGGGAAAGTTAACGATAAACGATTTTACGCGTAGGTTCGGGATTTGGTTCGTTGTACCCTGATTCTTTTTAGATAAGCGCTCATACTTGACACAGTTGTCCTTTGGATAATTCTGAGTGGATTCATTCTAAGGGCCACCGCGGGACACCACTCGGTTGGTGGGGGGAGAGGGGGAAACTTTGCTTCCGCCGCGCTTCAGTTAGACCTATATATTTCCAAAAATTGTGGGAGTTAAGAGATGCTGTTTATTGCGAAATGATCCTTACTAAATGCTTCATCAAATCTAATCCACAATTATTCATTTTTATTGGTGGTTTTTCTTAACTTTAGATCGATATTACAAATTTCTAAATTTAACAATTTCTTTTAGTAAGTTTGTAATAAAAATGTATGGTGATGTACAGTGCCACTTTTTCAAAAGTTGGCGCATGTAATGCAGATTTGAACATGGTATAACAATACTGTCTACTTTAAATAATAAAGAAAATATTGAGAATATTAACCAACTACTCTGAATTTTTCTATTTATCATGGGCCATTTAAATGGTTAATTTCAAGGAATTTCATTTAAAATTGAAGCCAGTTTATCACATTTAAAGAAATAATGTTGAATTAGTCCACTTGATTAACAGAAAATGCTGTTTAAGGTTAGATGCATTTTTACATAAGGCAGTCACTGACTTCAATTAAGAGCTTCAAAAGCGATAAAATTAGCGGTCGATTGAGTTCCTGGTTGACTGGCCACACTTGGTGTGTCTCGTCTAAAACTACTGGTCCGATTTTGATGAAATTTGGTATGAAAATAGTTGGAGTTCCGAGAAAGGACATTGGCTACTTTTTATTTTTCTGAACTCCAACTATTCTCAAACCAAATTTCATCAAAATTGGTCCAGTAGTTTTAAACGAGACATACCACGTGTGCCCAGTCAACCAGGAACTCAATCGACCGCTAGATTTATCGCTTTTGAAGCTCTTAATTGAAGTTAATGACTGCCTTATACATATAAAAATGCATCTTACCTCAAACAGCATTTTCTGTTAATCAAGTGGACTAATTAAATTTTTATTCTTTAAATGTGATAAACTGGATTCAATTATAAATGAAATAAATGGCCCATGATAATTAGAAAATATCAGAGTAGTTGGTTAATATTCTCAATATTTTCTTTATTATATAAAGTAGACAGTATTGTTATACCATGTTCAAATCTGCATTACATGCGCCAACTTTTGAAAAAGTGGCACTGCACACCATACATTTTTGATATCAAACTTACTAAAAGAAATTGTTAAATATAGAATTTTGTAATATCGATCTAAAGTTAAGAAAAACCACCAATAAAAATGAATAATTGTGGATTAGATTTGATGAAGCATTTAGTAAGGATCATTTCGCAATAAACAGCATCTCTTAACTCTTACAATTTTTGGAAATATATAGGTCTAACTGAAGCGCGGCGGAAGCAAAGTTTCCCCTTCTCCCCCCACCAACCGAGCGGTGTCCCGCGGTGGGCCTCAGTATGAATCCACTCAGAATTATCCAAAGTACAACTGTGTCAAGTATGAGCGCTTATCTAAAAATAATCAGGGTACAGCGGACCAAATCCCGAACCCACGCGTAAAATCGTTTATCGTTAACTTTCCCCTTCATTTTCTATTTCAATATTTACACTAGCAAAAAAAGTGTGTATATCGTTTTGTAGAAAATTTAATGTAAATTATTTATGTCTTAGAACATTTTTTGTTGCGGGTTATTGTTTACGAGATATTTACGAAAAACCAAAAAAAGGGACCTTTGGACCCCCCCCCCACACGTTAGCGGCGCTCCCCCCCATCAGTACTTTTAGTATGTTGTTTAAAGCACCTTCACCTACAACTATTCCAAAATTCGCTTACACATGTATTATTTCCCCTATGAGCGCAATTAGTGTCTTCCTTTGGTGAGCTACTATACCATCACATTCATTCGTACAGTCAGCAGCAGAAGTAGATAAGCTGTCCAGGTGTTCAAAATGACCTACACACGACCTTATTCTTAAGACGTTAAGGGCGTGTGTAGGTCATTTTGAACACCTGGACAGCTTATCTACTTCTGCTGCTGACTGTACATGAATTAGGTACATGATGTACGAATTAGAATAAGAATATTTTTATTTACCAACAAATATTAGACATTTTACAAAATTGTGTACGATTGTGATAACCTGTGTCAGCAAATAAGACACTTATACTTATTCGCTGTGTGCAAAATCAGCGGTGGGTGGGGGACGAAAACGATCGCAGCGTGTGCCAAATATGCAATTTCTGAAGAGTAGATAGTCTCTTCAGTGTTTGTTTGTTTGTCCTTCATTCACGTCGTAAGGACTGGACCGATTTGAATTAAATTTGGTATGAATAAAGTTTGAGAGCCTGGGTATAACATAAGATACCTACTTTTTATCCCGATATTTTTAGGGTTTGCTTTGCTACGGGTTAAACCAGATTTTAATAATTTTATAACTAACCAGAGACACCCAGAGACAAATAAATATGGTAATTATATAGACTGTCAATCTCCTTACATTACAGCGTACATCGGCAATAGCCTATTATCGCATCTAATACTTATTTCGGGCGTACGCTGATTTGTATGTAGGTTGGCATTCTAGGTTTACCTTACTTTTTCTATGCCTATTCAACGATATGCCGCACCATGGGGTATGCAAGAAAAAAAAATTACATCCCCACTTTACGAGTAGGGGAGGTACCCTATAAAAAAATATATTTCAAAATTTTATTGTACCACTTTGTCAGCATAACTAATATGCATATTCATGCCAAATTACAGCTCTCTAGACCTAAGCATCTCCGAGCAATAGTGCGGACAGACGGACGGACATGGCGAAACTATAAGGGTTCCTTGTGGACTTCGGAACCCTAAAAACACTGTCTCTCCGACATTCAAGTGTTCTTGTGTTGCCATGTGATTCTTTTTTAACCGACTTCAAAAAAAGGAGGAGGTTCTCAATTCGTCGGAATCTTTTTTTTATTTTTTTTTTATTTTTTTTTATGTATGTTCACCAAAAATAAATAGTAAACGTAAACCGATTTCGATGATTCTTTTTTTGTTCGAAAGGCGGTACTTCCAAGTTGGTCCTATATTAATTTGGTTCAGTTCTGATGATGGGATCCATGAGAAAATGAGGGAACTCCTCGAAATTTGCTAGCACGTAGATGATTTTGGTGTCAATTTCGAGGATTTCAGAGTTACTTATGTACTTCTATAGTAATGTTTGGAAACTGTAGCCGAAAAAAATTTTTAAATAAAAAAATAAAAACCGCCTTCAAACTCCGACAGACTGCGAAGTCGGTGTCAAGTGAACCGACACAAAGAAATGATAATCATATTGTGAACTTGACATTGACTTCGCAGTCTGTCGGAGTTTGAAGGCGGTTTTTATTTTTTTATTTAAAAATTTTTTGTTATAACTATAGCTCTAAATTCATAAATTACAACCCTGCTATCTTTGCAAGCCCTGTTATCTTTGTCTACAGGAGGGGATGAAATCCGTGAAATGGACTACCAAGTAGACTACTCAACCGAAAACCTAGACTCTCAGGTCATGAACAGCCTGGAACTGATTCCGGTGGTCTACACAACCAGGCTGGATGACATGACAGTCTTGAAACGCCCCGACGGTCTTCAACCGAACGAGGTCACGGCCAGGATATTGCGAGAAAGCAAACCATTGTTGTGTGATTACCTAAGCGACGACCACGCTACGACTAGTCGCTGCAGAAAAAACTCTTTTCGCTCATTAAAAACGAAATTAAACAGAATATACAAAAATAACAATAACTTAGACGGAAACGAAGACATCAAACCGGACGTCTCCAGTATAAAAATTGAAGATTGTTTCATCGAACAGGCAATAAAGTCGGAAGAAATCAATGACCCATGCAAGTACAGGGAGCTGTTGAAGTTATGCCGGCCGGTAAGCGTCGTACTTACAAATATTACCGAGTACCCTGAGGCTTATAAACGAAAAAATGCAAGAACAGTGACAAACAAGAACTGTGAAACGGTGACAGTCATTTCGTCGTCCGATGAAGATGAGCCATTGGTGAAAAGTTATCCAGTAATATCAGATAATGATAAACAAGTCAGAGCAGCAATTAAGGTTTACAAGAATAAAACTAGTAGTTCAACACCCTCTAATGAAGCTAAAGAAAATCAACAAGCTTTTTTAAATTTTACTGGTAACCGGTTACTACTTAATGGTTTAATGGAGATGCATGATTTTTATTCTCAGGAGTTCAATTTATACATTACTGATGCGGAAGGTCTTCTTTTAGACTATTATACAGGCCACATTGAGGATGTAAATAAATACGAAAACATACAAGGTCTCGCTGATGCAAGATTAACTTTTCTTAACTGTTGCTGGGTTCAAAGAGATCAATACATTCGTTCGATGTACCCTAGAGTGCTCATGTATACGAATTTTCGGTTTATGAGGAAACAGCACAGGTGTCCATTGGGGGAGTGCATCTGCTGCTGTCGCAATAAAAAAGAGTTCCTTAAACCTGATTTGCCAAGGGATCTGATGAGACAAGGGGCTCACATCGATGACAACATTGACAACCCCTCAGTGCCACCGCCATATCTAAAAGAGGACTTAGAAATACAAGCGTTAGAAGACGAAATTGAGAAAAGCATAATTTCTATGAATAAAGCACCAAGGCTCAATACTACTGAATGGCTTCGGGCTTTGCTAACCGTTACTAAGAAACGGCCTGGTCGTTCTCTGTTGGGTATAGCATACCGCAGTAAAGATAATTTAATAGAAAAAGCCTTGCTGTACGAAAAGCGATTACCTAAGAAACAGACAGGCAACCGCCACCTGCTAACAATGACAAACGAATCACCTCAATCCAAGGTACTGATATTTAGAAATTACGCTAGCGATTTAAAAGAAATTTTTGAGTTAGACTCATTCGGAATGTTACAATCTTACCTGAAGATGCCCTGTTTTAGTAATACAACTAGGCATGACATAAATAAGCTAACTTCTGCTTCGAAATCAGTCAGAAATGTTTGTTGCTGGTTTAAGCGCGAAAATGTTATAACCGAGCTCCTTCAGGATAGGACGCTGGACCCTTCTGCGGCGAAGTTCATGAGAAGCCGTCACACGTGTTCAGTTGACGCATGCAGTTGCTGTTGCAAACCGGCATTAAATAAAATAGGTATTGTGCAACTAAGAGATATATGTATTCCAACACGACTCCATTACTGGAACACTATAAAAAAACATGTAAAATCAAGTACCGCACCATCGAGTGCCACCAACGCAGATTTCACGCCTTCAGTAGCGGATGCAACAACTCAATCTGGCCCTCAAAATTTACATTTGGAGCGACTGCTCGCATCACCGTCAACTGCATTACAAAAGACTTATGTTGAATACAAAAATATTTCCGCGAGCCCCGTCCCTCAAACCGAGCCAACAACATCAAATTCACTTCCACTCGAGCAACTTAAACATATTGCCAATGGTCTACAAGGTGAGAAAATATCAGGGGAAGTTAACACTTTGATTAATTCAATTTTGGAAAGGTTTAAAGATGTGCGGCTGTCTATAAGTGGTGACGGTAAAGTCGCAGCCGCTCTGAACACACCTGTTAATACATTATCTACTGTAGAACTCAAAGTGCTGACAAATATACTCTCGTACGCTCAGAGTCAGATAAATTTATTAGGACTAAATTCGGGTATGAGTTTAAGCAGTATCATTAATATGAAAAAGAGCGATGATAAAAATGCTCAAAGTGCGGCTCCGAAAGGAATAAATCCGACGCAACGGCCAATAAATGTTGGTTATGGAACACATTTTCCTACTTTGACTTCTGCTGATACCAAAGAAGCTTATGAATATTTCACGAAAACATTATATGCTAGAAATAAAGCATTTAAAGAGCCATTTTCATCATTCTTAGCTAAAAAGTTGTATGATCCAGATTCACAAAAAAATCCACCGATGCTTACACCGATAATTCAGAATGTATTTTCATTAAAAAAAGAAGAACTCGATGAAACTAAAAAGGACACTTCTATTCTGTGGTACAACAAACCAGCCGATGAACCATCAAACAACTCTGGCAGTACCTCCGAAGTATATACTTACAATCATAAACGTACACAGGAGAATACTGAATCCCCAACAGCTCCAAAGAGAATAAGAGTTGTATCACCTTCAAAACTTGGTGCACCCGTTACAGTGAAATCGGAACTGGAACTAGAACCAAAGGTCAATATAATCATTAAACCTAGTATGCCATTGTTGAATCCTGGCACTCAGGGCAGTCTCGTGCCCGGAGTTCCTCTGTTATCTAATCCTAATTTACGATTAGTAGTTAATCCTACAGCTCAGCTGATGGGTATGAACACTGTGGTTATTCCGTCTTCTAATATACCTGTTGCTACAGTATCTAGTTCAGAACGGACTCTGGTTGTAACTCCTTTACCTTCTTTAAGTTCTTTGGCACCTTTGCCAACGGTGGCAGTGGTTGACAGCAATGTGAGTCAATTTAATGTGGCTGTGCCAGTAGCAGAGAGTGCAGCTGTCACCCCAGTCCCAGTTACTGGTTCGAGCGAGCCAGTCAATATACCTGAAGCTCCATCTGATGCCACCGTCGATAATGATGATGGTGATGATGATGAAGTGTGCATTCTTGGTATGTAAGATCATGCTTATTACTGTTTCTACATACCTACACGATGGTAAAACGTGTGGAATATTTATGCTGTGCCGTGCGAATTGCATCGCAATTCGCATTCTGGCACATGGAATGGAAGTGTGCAATGTTGAACCTGGGATCTAATATAAGCGTTTCATACAAAAAGTACTAATATAATTGTAACATTCCCGGAAACCGAAAGAGGTACAAGATTGAGAAAATAAAGCGATTATTAGATATGTTCTGCTTTGAAATGTTCATAAATTTCATAATTCGTTTAATAATAATAGTAAAAAACCTCAATGCAAATTATATTAACTTTACGTCACCGTTGCCTATAATGCCCTCTTTATGGCCCTCACTTTCGGTTCGGGCCACAAACACCTGCGATCTGGGACATTAACGAATTCACCGCCCTAGGTCTGTAATGTCGTTAATAGTAAAGAAATATTTCAGACATTTTAAGATACTCTGCTTGTTTAAACGCGCTTTATTTCACGAAATTTTATTTGTATACCTACATAATTAAATTATTCATACTATTTAATTATTACTTCTAACTTTGAGTATGTACCTAGCATAAATTATATGTAAAAGACTAAAATAATTGTAGGCAGAAAATGTGATACTATTTATTAAGCTGTAGGATTTATAAAATTGTTGGTAAAGTTATCATGAACATTTGCTATGAAACTTAGATTTTTTCCTCTTTAAGTGGATTGTTGTTTTAATCTTTCACCCTAATACGTCATAAGAAGTATTGCTTGTGATTCACTGATTGTTTTAACTACCTACAAAATTATGATATTTAGTTAGTACCTTGTCATTGATTGTGAAAGGTAGAGTGGAAATGGTTTGTATTTGGTATACTTAAGTATCCTTGCTGTGACATGGTATTTACATTAATATTTAATTTAACTACACTAGACAGCAATGAAAACGGGTCACTTTGTATGGAAAATCCTACACAGAGTGACCGGTTTTTATTGCTGTTGGTTGAGTGTAATATTATGTTTTTGTAAGTATGGAGATTCTTGTAGATTATTCCATTTTAATAGGTAGCTAGGTATACATTAATAAAATGTGAATTACTTGTATATTGTTTTAAGTAAAAGTTTTAGTATTGTACTTATTTATTACGTTGTTACAAAATAAAACCGCCACAAACGGATCATAACCCATATTTTTTGTTTCCTCGCATTCCTTGTTTTGTCTCTTTCTTACTACCAGTTCTAGTGGTATAGAGTGAACGAGATGGGAGAGGCTAGTCCATGGAGCTTAGCTTAGGGTAGATATAATTGCAATGCAGCTGTTATTATGGGTAAGTATCTATTTTTCTCACGAGGGGTTGAGTGAGTCTTGCAAAAATTATACAGGGTCAAGCAAAACGTTGTGACGATATTTTACCCGCAGAATCAACTATCGATTCTAAGCATGTTTTTTAGCCTTTTTTCGAGTAGGTATAAAAAAAATTACTTATGGGATTCAGGTATCGCTCACACCACCAATCCCATACTGGGCCATATTTAAAAACCTAAATCATGCTGAATCGGTGGCTGATTCTGTGGGTAAAAAATCGTCACATCACAAACGTTTTGCTTGACCCCGTATAGGTAAGTACTTACCTACTTTGATGTTCGTGCAGGTAATAAAATGAAAATAATCGATCCAAAAACATTTTTTTCTTGCAGACGACGCGGCAAAATCGTTTCAAGTAAGTAGGTACTTAATCAACGAAGGGCTACTTATTTTTATGGGTATTTATATATTAAAAAAATATTTCTTCAAATGTTAACAAATGAACAATGATGATTATACAAGTTAACAATACTTAGGTATAGATTTTAAACTAATAAACGTAGATGATAATAATAATAATGAAAATGGAATGACGGACGACCTTCTAAAGGTCGCGGGTACGCGGTGGATGCGAGTGGCACAGGACCGGTCTGAGTGGCGCGCCTTGAGTGAGGGAGGCCTAAGTAAGTCCAGCAGTGGACGTCTCGGCTGAAATGATGATGATGAATAATAATGATACAGCTCAGCACAGATCTTGTAAGTCTAATAGAATACCACTAAAATACGTATAGCAGAACCCAACTTAGAAGGCGCGCGGCGAAGCACTTAAGCCGTTGACGCAGAGTCTGTTATTGCTTAATCCGCGCGCCTTCTAAGTTGTGTCGTGCTATACGCGTCGAACGAAACGTCAGGTCATTTCATTACGCAGTAGGTAGAGAGGGGCATTCACTTTATCACCATCACCGCGTACCTATTCTGGAAACGTGCGGCCGCTCGATTCTATCGTTTGTTTGCATCGGTTTAGATACCGTATACAGGGACAAGCAAAACATTGTGACGCGTTGGTAAAAAAAAATTATGGCCCAGTATGGGCTTAATGGTGTGAGCGATACCTGAATCCCATACTTTTTTTTACAACTCGAAAAAAATTAGAAAGGAAAAAAACATGCTTAGGATCGATAGCTGATTCTGTGGGTAAGTATAATATCGTCACGTTTTGCTTGACCCCGTATATTTTTTTATTAACTTCAATAAAACTGAACTGGCTTAGTTGTGTCATGTTTTGTAGGCAAGTACTACTTTAGTTGAATTATTTCATGTATTTAAGTTGTACTTTGTTTTTTTTTTTCGTGATTTTGTTAATTCATTTGCGACCACTTAAGAACACCTAAATATGATTTCGGTACAATTTAGTTTTATCAACTAAGTATACCAAATACCGATAAGTGCATATAAAAATAACTCATGATAATAATAATTTTAGCACTAAGAACCAAGTCTGTACTTACATAATGAACCATTTTATACACTACTTATAACAAAACAATTATTTCCGTCTGCTTCATCAAGCGATCATAATTTTATTCATTACTTCGAATTAGGTACTTACAACGGACGAACGTAGATTTATTAAAGAAATATGAAATTAATAAAATATTATGAAAACGATTTATTATTCTGTTTATTTAAAATCGATCAGAATAAGGCCGCGAATAGTTTGAAAAACAACCTACAACTTCTACGAGATATGAAAATACGGATAAATTAACCAATATGGAAGGTTGCTTCAGAACACACCTTACGTAGTCGTACACGTATATAAATAATCACGTGATGTCCCTACATATACATAACATAATCATTCTAAATAAGAAACTGTTTGAGGATCATTTTGACTAGAGCCGTATTCAAATACTTCGCAATTTTATAAATCCTTGACTAACAGTTAAGTTCTAGTAAGTGAATAAGAAACGGATATTTTGAAAGCTGTAGAAAGATGTCTGCACCGTTTCTAAAAATAGACTTCTACCTACGCAGCTCGCTCGATAATAAGTACGACGCGAGCTCAATAACGAAACTTCCAGAAACTATACGAATCCATCCTTAAAACAATAATAAAATATACTCAAATAACTTCACGGACGCTGATCCGTAATGATAATCAAAAGGTGAAACCGGTTCTCGAAAAATAAACTCGTTTCTAGATTTCATTACGAACACACGTCCGCTTCGCCTGGCGAGTGCGACCTAAATGAACCAATGTTTGCATCCCCGGCAAAGAGCGAGACAGCAATCGTTGTCCCTCTCGCACTCGCGGAGAAGTTGTCATGTCGATTCCCACCGTCCGCAAGCCACGTTTTCTGCCATTTTGTTTTTGATCGTCACGGCGTACACGACTGCTAACGAATTCTAAACAAAATGCTCACAGTGACAGTGTGATTTAAAATCGCGAATGTATATCGTAATTAATATTGTGTTAGGGTTTAAAAAGAAGAACGGACAGTAAATAAGGTAATTAACAATTTATAAGCACCTTTTTTCATCAAATGTCGTTGATTTCGACAGCTGTGTAACAAAATTTCTGTTGTTAAAAGGTATTTATGCTTTGCGAATATTGTTTCGGTGAAAGTGTTGTGCCGAGGTATCGTGGGAGACGTCATATCGGTAACAGTGGTCGAGTGATAATGATGCCTGAAGCCGATCTCGAGTAGATAATATTTATATTTGTTTCGGTACGACTGGAGAGAACGTGTGCGCTCGAGGGCGTGTATTGAGTGAATGCGTTATGATGACGCTTAAATGCCGCCGAGTCGATCAACGTTAGGATACAATACAAGACTTACCTATTTTGAATGAGTTTTTCAACAGACTCGGGCGTGAATTTAATAACCATAATAGACTTCAAATAATAAATATTCAATGAAAACGTTTATTATTGAAATAAGATTGACAGCGTTATATTCTATTCTATATAAATTAATGGCTTCTGTCTTGGACACTTCGCCAATATCAAAGTAAGGGCCACAGGCCTGCAAGTTGTTCGGTAATAAAGGTAAATGTACGGTGTAAATGATTAACCTGTTGTCTACCGCCTATTGTCAAAAAGATTATGTAAAATAAACTTAATTACTTAGTTATTAAAGTATATTCGCTCGACGCGGAATCGCGTCAACGGTAGACAACGGATTAATAAAATAAAATTGGAGAAACTCAACAAACGTCAACGTCCATCTTGGGTGACTTTTCGACAGCGTTATAAGTATTGACAGAAAATATATACTGACAACACTGACAAGAGAAATGCAGTGTTGCCAACAAATTAAAAAAAAACCTAAGTATGTTGCCAGAATTAAATTGGACGATTACTTTTTTTTTAATACATAAAATTGCGTTAAGTAAGTATATGAAATGTTATATAAACTTTCATAAGTAGGGTCAAGAAGCTCAGCTGATTCTATATAGGTAAAATATCGTCACAACGTTTTTCTTGACCCGCGTCGCGTATAAGTATATCCGGGGATAAATAATTAGAAATTAACTTTGCAATGTAATTTAAATTAAGTACACACGCGCCAAAATTTCATGTTTCGTACTTTTATTGTTAAAAACAACCCTCAAATATGTAAATGTCAAGGATGACATTCGGGTAAAAAGACCTTGATTGCTCACCAGGTGTCAAAAAACAAAAGCGTTCGTTCGGAAATGACAAACTTTTCGCAGGCTAAACAGGTATCGAAATGTTTACTTTTTGAGCAACTGTATTAAAATCAAAGTTTTTCAAACTACATAGGTACCTATATTATTGTGTAGTGATTGTGTAGTATATCAAAATGGAACTGCCTACGTACCTATGATATGAGGATTACAAATTATTACTTTTTATAATTTTTTTATAATAAGTTTTCATGTTATTTTAGAAAATAGACGAAAAATTACCATTCCCATTGATCTCTAAAACTAACTGGGCCTAAAAATTTGAAAGAAAAATACGAAGTACAGTTACCTATTTATAAATTACAGAAAATACTAAAACAATTTTAAGACCATGGTATTTGAAATAATGTAGAAAATAATCAACGATCAGTGAGGGCAGCAGAATCCATTACACACTAAAAAAAATATAGCGCAGTATACCTAAGTATTTCCCGATATCGATCATCGCAAACGCGCACCTGTCTACCTACGTACGATTGGTCTGCATTAGGTCCCTTCAAAGTAGTTTATTGCAACTTTTTGTCACCGGGGTGGGGGTCCATTTTCAACTCCACGGGTTTTGGTAAACTTCTAACCATTTTTTTACTCGAAGGTAGGTCTTCCTGGAATGAAATCTTGCAACCTATTGGTACCTACTTAGGTAGGAGCTGGTATGGTTAACTTAAGGGGCTATATTCGAAGTCTTAAAATAGGGATCTCGCTGGTCCCTATAAGATCGCTCACAGCTCACTTAAGCAGCTAGATTTAAAGTTCAACTTGACGCGTGAGCGATCCTATAGGGAACAGCGAGATCCCTATTTAAGACTTCGAATATAGGCCCAGCCGTTTGTGTTGGCCGATCAAAAACGGAAATGAATGAAATGTAGGTAATGAATTTTATTGATATGAATATATATTCAGTATTGTTTATGGAAAGCCTTGTGTATTATCAGATTATAAGTAAGTATAACAAGGTATAACATTTGGTTTAGAATTTATTATCGCTCGAGTATAAAATTATTTTCCAACCGACGAGATCGAAATCTAGGTCAGTTTAGGTTAGGTAGTAAAACCTTTTCTACAGGTTTAAGTTCTTGAATTATGAATTCTGGAATTGGGTGATAGTGTTCCCGCGGGAACTAGGTACCTAAGCGATTTTTCGTATTAAATAATAGCTATATTCTCCGGGACTCGAAATAACTCCATACCAAATTTCATCTAAATCGTTCCAGCGACTTAAGCGTGAAGAGGTAACAGATAGAGATAAACTTTCGCATTTATAATATTAGTAGTACCTATGTATAACGCGTGTATTTATTTATATTCACATCAATACAATATTTATTCAGTATATAGCGGGAAATGTTAACAGGATAAATAGCCTTAAAACCAACCATACTTAACGAGACATAATTACTTAATCTTTTAAAAATTCTATAAAATGAAACATATGAAATTGTGACTTTACTTCCAACATAACTGCCAGCCCTTAAATCTAAAATGCCCGCTAGACTAAGACCAGCCGATTGAAGGATGTAGCGAATTTATTCGAGGGCTTATAATTTAATTTAAAAGAAGTTGCAAAGTATTATCAAAGATTAATTGCCTAATTATTTAAATAGGCGAGTTGAGTTCCTGTAATCTACCTAGGAACTTGTAATTTTTAATACCATATCACCCAACGACGCTCCTCATTGCACGCACCCTACCAAAAATAAATCTACGGGCATGCTAATACGCGACTGGCGGCAACATTTTACTTACATTGCGTAGGATGATAAGTAACTAACCGCTGTGCGGCATTGCGGTCGCGCAATGGAAAACACTCGCCCGCCACTGTCGCGGTTACGACTTCGACCGTGGTGCAGTGCACTATCCTGTATGCTCAATAATAACTAAAGGCTCATTTACATTCAGCCTAAATGAGCAGGGAAGTGGGCAGGACGAGTATGTAGACACGATACTTCTCATGCCACTGCTATTGCCACTCGCGCTGCCCGGCGCTCCCCAAAAGAGCGGTTTTTGTGCGGAAGTCAAAGGACCGGCATCGCTATATAGCGGCAGTGCGTCTTTTTACATTCTGCTCCATCCTTCGTACTCGCTGAGAGGAGAAAGAGTACATTGTTTGGCGATATATCAGAATGATTAAAACATCGAACATAATTATGTATCGTAAAAATACACAGCGCGGACGCTGCTATTATTTCGACGACTGCCATTGCCGAAACTCAAAGCGAAGTGAATAGTAGGGTATGTGAACACACACTCCTCTCGATCCTGCTGCAGCATTATTTAGGGAATTATTTCCGGCAGCGCGAGGGGCAGCGGTAGGGGCTGTATGTAAACGAGGTAGGTATACGCGCTAACACGAGTCGGAAAGCGACTGGCGAGCATTTCTCATCGTAATTTATTTTTTGCTATGGAAATTGTCGGCAAGCGAGCACACAGGCCACCTGATGGAAGCGACATACTTACGGCTAGAACAAATGAATGTCTTTTGTTTAGAGTTGTGGCGGTGCTTCTTCTCAGCCAATGGGTCAATTATGCGACGAATTAGCTGAATATATAATTTTCTGTATTTAATTACTTATTAGCTTCTGTGTTTCTGCCCGCGACTTCGTCCGCGTGGGATTCGGTTATAGCATTCCCGCGGAAACTGCGTTTTCCAGCCTATGCTATGTCCTTCTCCGGGACTCGAACTATCTCCATACCAAATGTCATCTAAATCGGTCCATCGGTTAGCGTGAACTGGTAACAGACAGACGAGTTACTTTCGCATTTATAATATAAATATGACGGACGATTCTTCCGATATCCGATTTTAATCAAACATCTACCTACCTTTGAAATCCGCACTGAAATTGGCTTAGCACTTCAGTAGTTCCGGAGATTAACGCTAACAAAGAGATAGAGTAAATATAGATAGAAGATTATATTAGTATGGATAACTATTGTTTCCTTATTTGCAGCAGCATGACGGAGTTAGACAAGTTCAAGCGGCGGACGATCCGCTCGGTGTCCCGCATGCTGCAGCAGAAGAAACCGCCCGACGAGCTCTGGGGTCAGATGAAGAAGGAGCTCGGGACCGACTGCCGAGTGCTCTGGTAAGGACTCTTCATTAGACAAGTTCAAGGGGCGGACGATCCGCTCGGTGTCCCGCATGCTGCAGCAGAAGAAACCGCCCGACGAGCTCTGGGGTCAGATGAAGAAGGAGCTCGGGACCGACTGCCGAGTGCTCTGGTAAGGACTCTTCATTAGACAAGTTCAAGGGGCGGACGATCTGCTCGGTGTCCCGCATGCTGCAGCAGAAGAAACCGCCCGACGAGCTCTGGGGTCAGATGAAGAAGGAGCTCGGGACCGACTGCCGAGTGCTCTGGTAAGGACTCTTCATTGGACAAGTTCAAGGGGCGGACGATCCGCTCGGTGTCCCGCATGCTGCAGCAGAAGAAATCGCCCGACGAGCTCTGGGGTCAGATGAAGAAGGAGCTCGGGACCGACTGCCGAGTGCTCTGGTAAGGACTCTTCATTAGACAAGTTCAAGGGGCGGACGATCCGCTCGGTGTCCCGCATGCTGCAGCAGAAGAAATCGCCCGACGAGCTCTGGGGTCAGATGAAGAAGGAGCTCGGGACCGACTGCCGAGTGCTCTGGTAAGGACTCTTCATTGGACAAGTTCAAGGGGCGGACGATCCGCTCGGTGTCCCGCATGCTGCAGCAGAAGAAATCGCCCGACGAGCTCTGGGGTCAGATGAAGAAGGAGCTCGGGACCGACTGCCGAGTGCTCTGGTAAGGACTCTTCATTAGACAAGTTCAAGGGGCGGACGATCCGCTCGGTGTCCCGCATGCTGCAGCAGAAGAAATCGCCCGACGAGCTCTGGGGTCAGATGAAGAAGGAGCTCGGGACCGACTGCCGAGTGCTCTGGTAAGGACTCTTCATTAGACAAGTTCAAGGGGCGGACGATCCGCTCGGTGTCCCGCATGCTGCAGCAGAAGGAACCGCCCGACGAGCTCTGGGGTCAGATGAAGAAGGAGCTCGGGACCGACTGCCGAGTGCTCTGGTAAGGACTCTTCATTAGACAAGTTCAAGGGGCGGACGATCCGCTCGGTGTCCCGCATGCTGCTGCAGAAGAAACCGCCCGACGAGCTCTGGGGTCAGATGAAGAAGGAGCTCGGGACCGACTGCCGAGTGCTCTGGTAAGGACTCTTCATTAGACAAGTTCAAGGGGCGGACGATCCGCTCGGTGTCCCGCATGCTGCAGCAAAAGAAATCGCCCGACGAGCTCCGGGGTCAGATGAAGAAGGAGCTCGGGACCGACTGCCGAGTGCTCTGGAAAGGAATCTTCATTAGACAAGTTCAAGGGGCGGACGATCCGCTCGGTGTCCCGCATGCTGCAGCAGAAGAAACCGCCCGAAGAGCTCTAGGGTCAGATGAAGAAGGAGCTCGGGACCGACTGCCGAGTGCTCTGGTAAGGACTCTTCATTGGACAAGTTCAAGGGGCGGACGATCCGCTCAGTGTCCCGCATGCTGCAGCAGAAGAAATCGCCTGACGAGCTCTGGGGTCAGATGAAGAAGGAGCTCGGGACCGACTGCCGAGTGCTCTGGAAAGGACTCTTCATTAGACGTCACGCACTAGTTAATATCACTAAAACACTATTTTCTCTAAAAGTAATGAACGAAAAAATCCTAAACTTTTTTATTGACTCCTTTAGGTAGAGATACCGAAATGGTTTTCGAATTACGCCCTACGAAAATTTTGAAATGTTGTCAATTCGCACTGGGCCCGTGGGGACTATAGCCCATAGCCTGTCGTCGTGGGAGGAGGCCTGTGTGAACACAGCAGCTGCTGAAGCAGTGGAACTTCAATATGCTGGTGTGGTGGTAGCTATAGTTCTTATGGTCCCTTTTGGTCAAAATACTTACTGCACTTTAGAAAAAAAGCAAGCCGCTTTGCACAGGGATAGTAGGGTGGTGGAGGATAATATCCAGGGGGCGCTTCTGATTTTCATACAGGCTACCAAGGCAGCGACATCTATTATCGCATTTAACCATTGAATAATAAAACTAGCTGACCCCGCGGACTTCGTACCGCCTTAGATTTTCATTTGGGTACCTATAAAAATAGCTTACGTCCTATTCTCAGACCTACTGAACATACACTCCAAATTTCATAAGATCGAGCCGTTTCGGAGGAGTTTGGTTACAAACACTGTGACACGAGAATTTATCGACGCCCAATGCTGAAGAGATATGTCAAAATACATGGAACAAACTGATACATTAGAAAATACGTTCTAATAGATGCTAATAACGCCTCTTTATAATATGTTTCAAGATCAATATTTTATACAAAAGTAAACTTAACACGATAAGACTTAAGTATCAAATTTGTAATGAAGATTGTCATTCCCGGTTTATCTTATTTTTTTACTCGTTGGTTGCAGGGAGCGAATGCGGGCACTCTGCATAAAGAAGCTGAACCGAATGCTCGCCGTGGACGACCGCTCGGATACTCTCCCGATTGTCGCGAGACTGACGCTCACCGACTGGCTCCTGGTCGACCTGGTGCTGGTGCATGAGGAAATTGACGTCATCGCCATGGTAACTATCGGAACTGACAAGAAATCTGCATAATTTGGCCACTAGGAGCGCTGCAATCGCTTGACCCAAACCATCTGTCAATTACCTATGTAATTATAACAACAATTGGTTTTACTTAAATTATTAAAAAATGCCGCGCTGTGCAGTTCCAGGATGCAATGAGAACAGACGACACGTATTTCCGAAAGACTTGGTTGGATGTATCTGGGGCAGGTATAATTGCATTGGGATGTCTTCATTTTCATCACAAATAACTGAACCAAAAGTAAAATTGCGGTCAATATTTAACAATTACAAATGTACTTGAAATTTTCAACCAAAAAAACCCGTAAAAATTTGACAGCTGCAGCGTTCGGGTTTTGGTTTGAGTCAAGCGTTTGCAGCGCCATCTAAGTCGAGCTTTGCGCATTCTTGTCCATTGTCTGTCTGTTGTGACACTTGGAGTAGGATAACATGAGGCCTCTCATAAAGAAGAACGGCCATAGACGAAAATAATATAGACCCGGTCTAACGTACACGTAATATGTCCCCACTTCCACGGTGTCCAATCCAAAGTTCTGTCACCGAGCGTGCGTGACAATAAGCGTTTTTAAAAAAACTTTTTTCGAAACTGTTTCTCAGTATCTAAAAACTCGTCTCGTTGTTGAAAAAATGTGACCCAGCTTTAGTGTCACGATATAAGGTTTAACTTTGGATTGGACACCAATGAAGTGGGGAAACATGACATGTATCTACGTTAGGCCGGGTCCATACGAAGTATTATTTATGTCTTTGAGAACGGCCGAATGTTCGCGGTGGACGACCGCTCGGACAGTTTGTTGACAGTCGACGAGAAGTTTGACGTCATAGCCATGGTATAGCACGACCAACTTAGAAGGCGCGCAGATTAAGCAATAATAGACTCCACGTCAACGGATTAAGTGTTTCGCCGCGCACTTTTTAAAAAGTTGTGTCCTGCTATAACTATAATGAAATCGATGTATGTATATTTGAGTGCTTCACATGCGTCAAAAGGACCATAAAAGAGTTCATTAAATAGGTCTTTTAATTTATAGACCGGGGCCCTCATTCGAGGCGCATAAGGGATTTCATAGGGAACGTAAAAACGTCACGCCACGGCGCTCAAATTGAAATTCCCTATAAAATCCCTTTTGCGCCCCGAATAAGGCCCCTGGGCGACCTCTTTAAAAAAACTTCAACTTTTTAACTACATTGTTAATAAAATAGACGTGCAAAATAAAAGCGACATTGGCATGTTTTCAGGAGAAGGAGGACAACAAAGCGGAACAGAAGCCCCTGGTGGAACTGTTCAACCTGGTGCAGCGGTTCGAGGTGGAGGGGCGCTGCGGCGAGCCGCTGGCAGAGGCCTGGGCCGCCGCCACCGTCTTCTACAATCGACAGTGAGGAAAACCCCATAAAAATACAAACTTTTGATTTTTTTATATACTTACCTATGGTCATTTGCAATCAAGACTAATCTTAACGATACCTCAACCTCGCAAGCTAAAATCCATCAAACAGAGCCTGCCAAAGAAATAAACATACGTAGTACATAGGCAGGTACACTCGAATAAATAATAATAATAATAATAATAATAAATATCTTGGGATATTTCACACATATTGACCTAGCCCCAAACTAAGCAAAGCTTGTACTATGGGTGCTAGACAACGATATAAATACTTATATAGAGAAATACATACATATATAAATACTAACATCGATTTAGGTTTGAAAAATTAAAAAAAAAGTGAATCGTGCATACAAACTTGATATACCCAGTGTCACTCGCAATCAAGAGGAATCTAACTACACCTCACAAGCTAAAATCCATCACGCCGTTTAGGCTACAGAGCGGGCCAAAGAAATACACATAGATACAGGTTACACAACTTAGAAGGCGCGTGAATCCATATCCATATAATATTATAAATGCGAAAGTAACTCTGTCTGTCTGTCTGTCTGTTACCTCTTCACGCTTCAACAGCTGGACCGATTGAGATGAAATTTGGCATGGAGATAGTTGTAGTTGGTGTCCCGAGAAAGGACATAGGCTACTTTTTATCCCGGAAAAACGCATAGTTCCCGCGGGAACGCGATAACCGAATTCCACGCGGGCGAAGTCGCGGGCAGAAGCTAGTTAAGCAATAATAGTTTCTGCGTCAACGGCCTAAGTTCTTCGCCGCGCGCCTTCTAAGTTGTATCGTGCGATGCATACACTCGAAAAACATAACCCTCCTTCTGGCGCAGACGGATAGAAACGGCCTCTAGGAGAGGGTAACCTTCCTGCTCACCAGTTGGCGCCTATCTCCATTCCTTCATATGTAAATAAATAAATGTACCTACTAACCCTGTTTTTGTTTTGCAGAGGCCGCCAATGCTCCCCGATGCTGCTGCAGCGCCGCTGGTACCAGCTGAAGAAGGTGACCCGCTGTCGGTTCTACAAGTTCTGGCATTCGTACCGGGGGAACACTCGCTTGCTGGACGTGGCGAAGGCCACCATGCCCAGCCGCCTGCAGATGGCCGTCGCCAAGAGGTCAGTCACCCACCACCACCAGTACAACCCATTCGCGTCCCACTGCTGGGCACAAGCCTCCTCTCATCGCGAAAGGGTTTGGGTTATAGTCACCACGCGGGCCCAGTGCGGATTGGGGACTTCACACACACCTTTGAATTAATTCGCAGACGCGTGCAGGTTCCCTCACGATGTTATCCTTCACCAAAAGCTCAGTGGTAAATTCAAATTGAATTTCCGCACAAAAGTAAACTAAGAGGTGCGAGCCGGGATCGAAGTAGTCACCGGTAGCCATCGCTAAATGTAGGTAAGTTCCAAGGTGATCCAACGGCGTTAGCCATGGTCTAAGAAAACAAGGTCTGCCGATCCGGGTGACGTGTCACCCTTACGTCAAAGTCGAGTTGCCACTTTATTGCAATAAAACAAAAATGAAGGAAATATTTGCTGCCGTTATAATGCAAAATAAATTATTTGCGCATTACAATTGTCATTTGCTTGTTTAAGCACACAAAATGGGACAAGTTAAAAACATAAATGAACGTAATAATTTAATGAAACACTGACGGATACATGGGGGTCGGGGATTATTTTAATAGACCACTTCTAACACACAGCACTGCAGTGCGAATGACGTAGGGTGACACCCACACTACTACAGAATACCGGACTGTCATACCTGGCGAAGTATATTATTGTATCATGGCGTTGGCATAGTCAACAGAAGAAGTAGTAACTAAAGTGGATTTGACAATGACACATTCAAAGTTATTAACTATCAGACGCGGTTCAAAGACACTCAACAGCAATAAAAACGGGTCACATTGTATAGGATTTTCCATACAAAGTGATCCGTTTTCATTGCTGTTGAGTGTATATTTGGTGTTAATTTCCAGGTATCCATCCGTGATAACACAACCGTTTCCAGAATGGGAGGAGTTGATAAAAGAAAGATTGATCATAATGCCAGAAGAATTCGTAAGTTATCTGTTCATATTCACTTCACGTTACGTTATATGCAGTATGTATATTATGGAGGGTTGAAGTAAAGGAGCGCAATCTTATATGGCGAAACAGTTGAAAACGTGTCCAGCGGATTTTGATAAGCAACAAAACAAAACGCACTCTCCTCACAACCGTTTTCGCGCATCTGAAGGCGCTACTGCAGACAGTCCGCCTAGGTGGCTTGACTGGAGTGGCGACCGCAGCGCCGCCAATCTACCGGCTTTGGTGTCTACTTTTGGAACTATAAAGATTGCGCTCCTTACCAAGACACATTCCACTCTCCATACAGTACAGTATCTCGTGGACGGGATAATTCAATTGGTGTTCTCGTTTTTCAGGAGGCCAAGATGAGGTTGCCGAATTTACCAAAACCATGCAAATGTAAGTTTTTCAAGAAAATCTATTCGCAATCAAATCACTTTTTATCCGCGCCAGTCAACTTAATTTCTGTCACTGAACTAAATATTTGTAACTGTTAAGCTTATTGTGAATACGTAAGACGCAAATTCAAAAAGACCTCTTAAAATGTTTGTTTGAAGAACAAACTGTTCGCCGTCTTTTGGTGTGTTTTTTTTTGTTAAAATTCGATTAAAAGAATTTATTTCCCATTAACCACTTGCATATATACACCTGAGTGCGTGATTTTAATTTATAGGTTCATTATATATTTTAAGCTAAGCAATATCTATTTTATTATTCACAGCAAATGATCCTGATCTGGTGGTAGTTGAACCTCTGATTGAAACCATCGACCTGAGAGTAGACTCGGAGCCTGAAGACGAAGCTAAAGATGATAATGATGTCGACACCTCAGACCCCGAGAAAAGCAATGATGCTACCCAAGTCAAGGATAAAGGAATATTAGGTATCAAAATTAAAACAGAACCTATAGAAGAAGAAGAAGAAGATGGACTATCAAATGTACAATTAGTCGCTGCTACTCATGTCCCCGAAGTAGATATAGCAGATGATGACAATCTGGAACCTGTCGTAGAACCTAACAAAAAAACTGAAGATAAAGAAAAACAAACTGATACTCCGGACAGTGAAGGTGATCTAATAGAAATACCGAGTGTTATTCCCGTAGTTGACATTGATTTAGAAACGCCTACAAATAATGCTGCCGACAAATCGCAAGAAGAAATATTAGAAACAAGTAGTCCTGATAACGATATGCCTGTAAATGATAATGAAGACGAAGTTGATGATTTTATTAAAATTAAAGCGGACGAGTTCTGTAGCAATAAGCCTAACGAAGTTCCTGAGGTTACCAATGTTGAGTCTTTAGTAGATAATATAATGAAAGATAAAATAGATAATTTTCTGAATACTCCAAAGCATGAAATGATTATTGAAAAGAAACCCGATGTTGCGGATATATTAAATGAGAAAAGTAATCTAACTGCTATCGACCTGATGGCTGACTTGAACTTTGTTGATGAGGGCATAGAGTTCGTTGATGACGGTGTCGAATTCGTAGAAGAATACGACGAGCCAAATAAAGGTAAGATTTTATACTCAGAATTTAAAAATGTTTTATTATCTAATTACTTAAATAAAAGACCAACATAAATTTATGTAGACTTCACGACACTTCATTAATGCTTAATGAATAAATTGACACAAGCATTGTGCTTTTTTTCAGAAACCGTAAATAAAACACCTTCAGTTCAAGACCAAAATGAAGATAGTGTAAACCCATTTGATCTCAAGCTATTGATGTATCCTGTAGTCTACACCACAAGACTCGATCAAATGAGTATTTTCAGCGACAAACAGTTCGATTCCGTTGAAAATCTAGAAGATATAGAGAAAGTTGTTGCTGAAAGTAAACCGGTGAGTAGGAAGTCTTTCAATATAAATATAAAACAAGAGGATAAAACATCGCAAATAGATGTCGACGATTCAGGAACAAATGACGATCTTTTTACCAACAAAGAAGAATCAAGCGATGAAGATATTCCAGATAGTGCAAGAGTATCTATTACCAGCAATATATTGTGGAAGCCCAAATCTCGATCGTATAACCCAATACAATTGTGCAAAAATCCCGACTTTAACACTAAACTTAGAAGACTAAACATTGGATTTTTTAGTTCTACTAGGAATCGGATGTTGCTCAATGCTTGTATTCCAATGACAATAGACGTAAGCAAATCATTTGAATCTAGAATGGTTGACGGCACACTGTATCTGAAAAATACTGTCCCCGGCGTAAAAGAAGAACCAAAGGAACTCGGCGATATCCAAACACCTTCAGAAGTACCAATTACTATTCCTGTGCAAAGTCAATTAGATAAAGTATTAACAAATATGGACTTGATGCCAACCTCAACAATTACTACCCCTGATCCAATAGTTAGTAGAAAGAAAGTAATTAGTTTACCAGATATTGAAAAGGTTAGGAAAATAAATCAGCAACTGCTGACGGCTCAAGTGCCTCCTATTAGAGTTTATGCTGGGGATTCCCACCGACTGCCGCAGGCAGCACCGGTGGTCAATAACCCAGTCGAAGAAATTAAACTCACTGAACAACCCATATCCACTCCTGACTCAGAACCTCCAACTATTATGCCGACCGTCGTAAAAGTCAAGAGTGAGGCAAATCTGAATAACGAAGGTATTCCTCCGCGACCCGAGACTCCACCGCCCGAGCTGCCACCAGCTAAAAAAAAACTATTAAAGATAATCAATCGTGCCAAAGTTTTGACACAGGAAGCATTAGCTAAAATAGACGATGGAAGAAGAACTTCTGAGAGTAACGAGCTAAAACAGGTCACTTTTTTGAGAGAAATGGTCCCGAAACCTAAGCCGGCGGGAAGACCTGCTAAGACTGGGAAAAAATGCAACGTTAATCAAGTGGCTGTGCCTTGGACCATCAGAGCCTCCCTGCAAAGACCCGAACAAATTGATGATTTCTTGATAACTGGCGATACCTTGAATAAAATGCTCCATTTAATGGGAAAGGACACTCACGATACTAATTGTACTTCCTGTGCAAGCAAACCCAAATATCCTAAAAAGAAGTATAAAAAATTAAAAGGAAAGTCATCAAAATCGAACAAAGAAGATAATAGTCAAATTGATTCAGACGGGCAGGTTATAGCGAGAGGACGCTTATTGAAATACTGTTGCTGGGCGCGACAGAAAATCGCAAATCGCAAACGGATCACTAAACATACTTGTCCACCTGAAGGCTGTATCTGCTGCTGTCGCGACGAATTAGGCATTAGGATGTTAGTGCAACAGAACCAGCAGAAATCCGACGCTATAGAATTGTCCGATGATGAAGACGTAAATCTACAAAAAGCTTGCCAATCTATCGAGAACGTTGTCCAACAGTCCCGTGATCTGACTCGGCGGGCTGTTGTTATAGAGAATGTATATGGTATAGACTCAGATTCTCTTGGACTGGAGATGGATCTAGACGGCGTAGCTGCTAATGAAACAATTATCGAAATTCCGGCCGCTCCATCGAACGTTCCGACCCTACGATCATCCGTGGATATTACATCAGTAACTGTAAATCTAGACACGCCGAATCCTCAAATAAAATTTAACGTTCAAACTGTTAAGACACCATTTAGAGTGGCGGCCAAACCGGCACCATTTAGAGTGACGGCTGAACCGGCACCACGAAATGTGATGGATGAACAGACATTACATAATATTACGACTGTTCAATCACCGCTTACAGTGGCGGCTGATCAAGCACCGCTCAATGTGGCGCCTTTACAGACACCAGTCAATGTGGCGGATTCACAGACACCGCTCAATGTGACGGCTGGGCACACACCACTGAATGTAACGAGTCTTCAGACACCACTGGATGTGGTAGCTGCTACAGATCTGGTATCTGCACAAACTGAAACATCTACACTTCACGTTAGTCAAACACCAACTTTGGCTACTAGCCAACCATCTCCTTCATTCGTGCATAATATTAGAACCAGAATAGTAACTGAACTTCCTAAAGTAAACCCCGCTCCAAAGCCTACAAAGATAACATATCAAGACACGAGTCCTCGTTTCGTTCGTTGCTCGTGCCAGAAACCTGCAGTCAGCCAGGATGCCCGGAGGAATATAGTCATCGACGCCTCGAAGCAATGCTCTATCCATAAGCCACCAGTACCACTAGTCACGACATTCACACCTAGTCCCATAGCTCCAAAAAATGAAAGTAAAGTATTATATCTAAATAGTAACTCGCTAGCAAAATCTCCTTCGGAAAGTCCAATATATTTAGGTAAAAATAAAATACTATTGACCACAGTAAAGTTTCCTAGGAAAAATCAAGATGTAATACCAGAACTTGAAGTTCATCAGGCGCCGAAAATTATTCCGACTTTAGAAATGCCTCCTGGTGTCCATTTGGTTATGTTGGCCTCTGGTTGTGTGACTTACACTTTGGATCAAGGGAAGGTACTCAGCGAAGCAGAACAAGCGAGATTACCAAGCATCATAGCAGCAGTTCAAGAACAACTAAACTCGGCAGTTCCTTCTGTCATTGCGCCTGTTAATAATGACATCAATGCTACAAATACAAACAGCCCTAATCCAATACCCGAAGTTAATGTCAATGTGCATACAACAGAATCACAAGTTCCAATTAATTTAGAAGCGCAAGAAGTGTTTCAAGAAGATGAATTGCCCGTAAATGTCCCAGAAAGCGAGGACGCCGTTTCAATCGCTAGCGTGCCAGTAGAGGGTGCTGTAGAATCAAACGCGATTCCGGAAACTCAATCCGACGAAATATCTCATTCAGCTGCTAAAGAAAATGAATGTACACCATCGAATGAAGCAACTATAAATACAACAGATGAAAATTACACCCGTGCAACGTCAAATGACAATCCTGTTGTATCAAATGACACTCCTCCTGTATCAAATGTTACATCGCCTATTTTAAATGAACCCGAACCAGTCGCAGTATTAGAGACACAGGCTGAAAAAGACACCCAAGAGGCCAGTGTTGAAGATAACAAAGAGGCGGCAGAAAAAGACGAAAGTGTCGCTAAAGAAGTTGCAAGCAATCGAAAATCGTTACTTTCAGATTTAATGGAAATGTCCGGCATTTCTGCTGAGGATACGACAGTGGTGGAACCGCCGCCCCTTGTACAGGATGTCACTGGAAACCAAATGTCCAATGTTATTTTGGATGTTAATCCCGAACTCACTGAAGGAGGACCGGGTATAGTTGGCGCCGTGTTAACTACTGACCAGACGACGAGTCTCCCGGAACTAAGTCCGGTCACGTCGTTTGCTGAACTTAAATACGCATGTGAACAAAACGGTAAATTTTTCAAACTTGATTACGAAACCGGTATCATAGTGCCAATTAACGTATGCATCAAAAAGAATATTAAACGCAAATTCGAAGAGAAACCAAAAGCTGTTATAGACTTGACGGATGACGTAGATGATGAAAACGATACCATTTCGAATTCGTCGCCTACCGCCCAATACATGTATAACGGTAAAACCGTGAACGTAGCTGTCAAGCCTGTCAAGTTATTTAAAGCATGCCGCCCATCGCTGCTTAAACGAAACAAACTACTTGATACGAATATTCCGATACCTAGAAAGAAGTCACACTTTGAAAATAGAAAACAAGCTTTACATAAAATTGAAGCAAGGATCGATCTAGTTGACTCGGATGAACCTATGGAAGAAGAATATCTTATGGACAGTTCTGATGACGAAGGTTCTTTGAAATCAATGCACGTGGAAGCTCTAGACTTGGGCATTCTCGACAACTCCGACGATTCCTCCGATGACGAGCCCCTCGCTAAGAAATCTAAACGACTGAAGGAATCACAGACTGAAACGGCAGTGAATACTATAGAAACTAACATTCGTCTTGCGATGGATTCTCTCGAGGAAAATTCTCCCATTCCAGAGGCTGAAGATTCTGAAAATACGAGTAAAGAGGCGGTTACTGTTACTCCTATGATCTATGAAGATTTGCCGAGTGACGTCAACAATAAAGAGGACAACGGCGACCAACCAGTTCTTAAGTTTATGTCAGGTGCCAGCGACGACGAGGGTGGCGAGGATGACTGTATACTAGGGGTATAAGTTCCACCACAGCAAAAGCAAGTAATCTTCATACAAATCAATGGCTGCCTCGGTAGCCTGTATGAAAATTTGAAGAGCGCCCCCTGGATGTTGCTGGCTCACTCAATACAGAGCTTTCCGATGTACGCCGCAATCCGCAAAGTAAGGAGATCGTCAGTCTATATTATATTATTACCATGTCTCTGGTTCCACTGTGATGTCCACGGTTTGGTTAAGTACAGAACAGACTATTTACGCTAGTGAGTTTCAAGACTACAGTTTCCATCGATCTGGTAAATGCAGTCTCAGCCTTTCTTGCCGTAGATAATTTTACTAAGGACTAGGCAAGAAGTGTGTACGTACTAATGAAGAATCGTTTGATTTGTCTGTGATATCATTTCCTCCCCATGATAATATTTATATTCCACACTAGATGCAGTGTGCCGTACCTAACGCCCCGTTGTGATTTAGTCTCATTAAGTAATTTTAAATAGATCGTGTATTTTTAAATGCTATAGGAAAATATTTGAACCCTTTGTATACGGAGCCTTTGTGAGTATTTAATTAGTAAACTTTATACAATACATTTTTTTAATTCTCCTGCCTACTCGAAAATAATGTTTGAACTGTTTAAAAAATATAACAGGGATAGAAAATTAAATTAAAAAAAATATCGTAATTCGTACCGGCACAATGCTCCGTGTACAAGGTTTTTAACTGTAAGGTATCTGATGCCTGTGCGTAGGGTATATTTTAATAATTTATTTTATATGTAAATGACAGCTTCACGTAGATATTAAGTAGACGGAACTAACGAAAAATATTTTTATGATAAGTGGACGTACGCTTTTTTTATCAAGACTTGATGACGGTACGATTTTAATCATGCAGAAGCATTGTTGGCAAAAGGAAGCCACTGTTTAATTTAATTTTAGTTTTTATATTAAATACACTGCAATGCTTACACTGGTTATACTTGGCCTGCTGGGTTGGGCCATAGCAAAATTAACCATAACATCATCATGCTCTTGCCCTTTTCCCACGTTATGTGGGGTCGGCACAACATGTTTTCTTCTTCCATTCGCTCCTATCAGCAGTCATCATATGATATGGTTAATTTTGCCCATGCCCAAATGTAGATAAGTAGGTAGGTACCTATTATAATTTTACCCACTTCATGGATGGGACAGCAAAAGAAATATGGGCCAAAACTAAACGCCTGTCTGTATCTGTGTGTCTGTATTGACCCCAGGATACCAAGCTCGTTTTTTTTAGTTTTCATAATTTTAAAGTTATCTGCACGGTGTATAAGAACATATTTTTTTAAGTGTGACACAAAACAATTACATACATGGATCTTGTTCTTCTCTGGATCTTGTTGAGATTACGACATGAACCTAACTTTCTGTATTTGAAATACAAATATAACACATTAGGTACGAGAGAATTGAAAGAGGTTAAATTTGAATCTGCTGTGTTGAAATGTTATATATTTATCATCCATCACAAGTACAGATTTATCACAATACTTAATTGTTGTTTTTTAATTTTGCGATTATACGAGTATGTATAGCACGACACAACTTAGAAGGCTCGTGGCCGTAGCACGTAAGCCCTTGACGCAGTGCCTATTATTGCTTAATCTATGCGCCTTCTAAGTTGTGTAAACCTGTACACTTTCGATTTCGTTTTTATTAGGCGACGTTTGTGAATTTCATTGAAGATTAGAGACATCGCACCTTGTTTCCGGCTTTAACCTTTTATCCGCTACCGTCGCCCACAGCCAACAAACCCTCAGCAAGCAGTATAGTTCACATTGACGCAACGTTTGCAATTGGCGTGGCGGTCAAAGGGTTAAAACATCGCCGTGACCGAAATATTTATCTAACCAATAAGCAGGTGCGAAAGAGACTAATATTTAATTGTGCTCCTGGTCTCATCAGGTAATGGGTTCTCTATTAGGGATTATTTTACTTACTCACTTTTTGCTAGTGGTAGAGCCTAGTGCTTGGTCCGTCCGGGGGGTAACACCGTCTTTCCCAATAACCTGCCGCCAAATAGCAGTGTTCCGGCAGGGGGTTAAGGCAGCCGGTGAAATTTCTAGCACAGAGGCATTCCATTTTGGGCCTCAGGGTAGGCAACGCATTCGAGATCTTATGGTTTCCTAATGGGGGATCATGGGATTTCGGCGTCCATTGGCCGCAGTGACCACTTACCGTCAGGTGGGCTGTGCGCTGGTTTGCCTATACCAATGATATAAAAAAAACTTCCCCGTCCTAAAAAAACTTCGCCGTCGCCCCGCGTCGAATCTTTCTGTAGTCTTGCAGATTTCTGTTCTATTGTGCCATTTGTATTGTTAATTGTGTTTGTGTCCCATTGAAATTCCTCTGTTTGTTCCCTTTAATTATGTTGATCTTATTTACAATTGTGTAATAGTATTAAAATTCAGCATTTAAGAAAAGATGCTGCGAGATTTATTCATTGTTTCATTTTAACTCCTATTTTTATTTTATTTTACAGTATGTATCTATCTACCCATTTTAACTAACCAAATTGCAATTTAGTTTGATAGGGAAGGAATAATGGAATTATCACTTGAATCGGGGACAAAACGAACGTTTACAAGCAAAAGTGTATAATTATATTTAAATTCTTGGTACTTAATAAGTACCTAGTTGATATTTCAAATAGCGGGTTATGCGTGACGTCATAATCCGCTTCCGCTAAATTATTGGTAAAGTAATTGCCACTACCTCTATCTAAATATATAAAACTCAAAGGTCTGACTGACTGACATAGTGATCTATCAATGCACAGCCCAAACCACTGGACGGATCGAGCTGAAATTTGGCATGCAGGTAGATGTTATGACGTAGGCATCCGCTAAGAAAGGATTTCCCGAAATTCCCACGGGAACGGGGGAAAAACGGGATTTTTCATTTTAATATTTCTGCGCATACGAAGTTGCGGGGAAAGGCTAGTTATGTATATACACGCGGAACGAGTTACTACGTCATTTTTTGAATTAAGTACGCCCTTTTAGAATGAGAAGTTTTTAAATTAAATTTCATGGATGAAATTTATTTATTATTTAAGAAAGGAAAGATACGTCTCCATATAAATTTTTAGATTTTTCTAAATACTATTAAAAAATAAAATTAGGCAAACCAACACGAAAATTTGTAAAACCTAAAATATGGACATGGACTACTTAAATACTGGACTGGTAGAGAATGCCATTAAGTCCGCCTTTCGTATACTAAGTCTTCTTTTCGTGCAAGTTTAAATAAATATAATAGTGGGGTACTATTGCTTTAACACTGTCATTTCTGTAACTAAACCAATGATTTCTCCTGATGGTGAATCAATCATCTTCCCACAAACAAAATATGGATAAATTAACAATTTATTAAGCTAAATAACTATAATATAACAACATAACCTATCTTATAACAACGTTAAACGCCGCGGCCGCAGCCTTCTCGATCTCCTGATGGACCCGGTTCACTTCCGCCTGAGTCAGTGTCTTCTCCAGGTGTCTATACACTATGCTGTAGCAGAGACTGTGCTTCTTCGTCTTCGGGTGAACGAATTTGTCTTTCAATTTTACCTGGAATTGAGAAAGTTTATTATTATTCAGTAAGTATAAAAATAGATTTAGATTTGCTACTGCGCTTTGTACCTAGCAGTGAAGGAAAAAATAATGAAATCTGCAATGTTAATTACTTAAGTTTGTGTGTGAAGCCACCAATCTGCACTCGGTCTATGTGAGGTGGAGACTATTAGCCCAAGCCCAATTCCTCTTGTATGATGAGAAGAGAGGTTAGTGCCCAGCAGTGGGACGTAAATATGCTGTTGTTGTTGTGGACACCTAAAATTTACTGAAAGGGTAAGGTAAAATTAACATGTGTTCTCCTAACCCACCTGCTCAATAATATCTCCTCCAACATCCCTCACCAGATCATAGAAGTCATTGCTCATAAAAGTTTCAACTGTAAGATTTTCAGGCAACCAGAAGGAAAGGTCATTCGAACACTGCGGGTACACCGAAACAGGTTTATAGGTTATCTTCGCATTGAGATCTTTATTATGAAACTGCGTCAGAAATCCTGAGTCCATACTCCACATTAACCGTATATCTGGTATCTTGTATAAAGCCATGGCAAGTCTCTCCAGGCCTAACCCAAAGGCATAGGCTATAGTGTTATTTGGGCCTGCATTTGCTAAGATTTCATTACGTACCACTCCACATCCGAGTACTTCCAGCCAGTTGTTGTTGTAGTATATTTCTAATTCCCATGACGGGTGGGTGAAAGGGAAGTAAGCATCTACCCATCGGTATTTGATATCTTCACCAAATAACACTTTTATTAGTCCGAGGAGGTGGTCTTTCAATTGGTGTTCCATGAGTTTTGTGGCTTCTAGGGTATGGCAGCTTTGTTTAGCGGGGTCTGATATTGAGATGGTGAATTCATGTGGCCTTGTTGGATCATATGTTGGCTCAAATATTTCTAAATCATCATTTTTGGGGAATAGTTGGTCTTTTCGTTGTGATCTTACGGCATCTACCTGAAATTGAAAGAAATAAGAGTTTAACACAAGTACCTAAATGTAATAAGTAGAAAGGGATGCTGTTAGTTTTTACACCAAATTAGTGTCCTAAGAAAGTAAAACATATTGTTAAAAAAAGGCTTATTTGACTCAACAAAGTATAAAATGTGTACCTGGTGGAAAATAGGAAAATGTGTAGAGTCAATCTCATCCCTTCTGTAGACTGGTCCAATCATGAGGAAATTGTCGAGGCCCGAGCGTAAGAGTTCGCTTTGATGCGCAGTCATATGTGCTCGCAGCAACGTATTCCTATTAATATAGTAACAGTCCGATTTCACTCTACTCGGATGGTCCAGAGGAATCAATAAGTCATCAAAGTTTTGTTTAATAGAAACTACCGGAGACAAGTTATCGTACACGCTGAAACTTGGATGACCTCTAAACGTGAACGACGAGTAGAAATAGTTGACGATCCTTTGCCGCACGATCGACAGAGGGTTACCTTTCTCGAGATGCAAATTTCGGTTCAAATATGATAGTATTTTGGGTGTAACATTAGTATAATCGTCCGTTGCGAACTCAGCGCCGTTTACAATCACTGTAGCATCTGCTTTTGGCGCCGTACTGTATTTAAATCGGTGCAATACTGCTGATAGTATGCGGTTAGGTTTCAGGAACAACTTTGTCATTTTTAAATTGATTTCTCAAAGTTTCACAGTTTATATCTCAATCACACAATCTCGATGCTTTTATGGTTTGCTTTCGTTTAGTTTTATTACTAAATTATACGTTTATTTACGTAAAATCTTGTGTATAAATTTGATCATTTTATGACGTTTTTGATTTGACATTGGAACTTGACAGCGAAAACGTTCATAAGACATAAGTGAGTATACTTTTTGTGAAATTTTGGTTGAAATTATTTTAGGATACGTACAGTTAAAACCTCATTAAATGTAAAATAATGAAGTTATTATCACATTTAATCAAAATAAATAAAAATTGCAACTTGATTGAACTTGATTTCTATATCTTTCTTGCATAATTGGTTCCAGAACATGTCTGTCAAGACATATCCGTCAAAAACAGCTGGTAACTTAACCTCAAAAAATTTATTAATTTAATTTCAATTTATACCTAAACATTTAATGATTAGGCGTTAAAAAGATGTTTAGAAAACGTCTCGTAAACCTGGCTCAACTGAGTACTGTTGGCTTAACTGGGTACTACGCTGGCACGTACTGCGAGCGAAATAAAGATCTTATCAAAGGCAGTCAAAGTTCTGTTATTATAAATGGCAAAACTATCAGTAATATGCCAGGTTTGCCTATATTCGGAACGGTATCAGCTGCTACACCATATACGGAATCAGGTGGAGCGAAAGACAGGGTAAGTTTCATTTAGGAAATTAATTAAAAATGCATTTATCTTGATGCATGTGCCCTTCAAGTTCAAAGTTATTTGAAATGACAGGTGCTGCAAGCTGCAAGCACTTCGACACTAGATTTTATATCCATTAAATGTCAATCAATCAATCAATCAATCTTTATGATCTTATATACTCTACTATACAATCCTATACAATCTTATATTCTCAAATGAAACCAACGTCAAAAAGACATTTGCGTAATTATAAAAATTGACTTCGAATTAGGTATGAGGAAAAAATTCACATTTCAGGTGTCGCAGATAATGAAATACGGTTTCCCTGGTTTAGACAACGTGCGCTCGTTCGAGGACTACGTGCTGTCGTACGACCGCCGCAACCGCGTGGCGCACTGGGTGTTTGAGCACCTGACGAGGGCCCACATTGCTAAAAACCCAGAGGTTGATCGGAGCAAATGCGATTTTACTCCCGATGAAAGTATACATCCATTTTTCAGGTTGGTTATAAATAATCTTTTTTAAAAAGTTAATTTCTAACTCTTAAATTGTAACAGAAAGTTCTAAAGAAGCTTTTCTATTCTTTAGTGTACTTAGAGCTCCTCATTTCCACCAAAAATAAGTAGGTATAATCTTCACTGTAATTCAAAAGTTTAATAATAAAACAATGTATATTCCAGATCTTTGAACAGTGACTACAAGGGCTCGGGATTTGACCGGGGACATATAGCAGCAGCTGGTAACCACAGGCTTGCTCAAAAACACGTCGACCAGACATTCTTCCTCACAAACATGGCACCTCAGGTATGGTCCCGATTGGCTGTTTTTTTTCTATCTCTTATACTCCAACTATATTGATGCCGCATTTCATCTATATCGGTCTAGCAGTTTGAGCGTGAAGAGGTTTTTGTATTTTTTACTAGCTTCTGCCCGCGTGAAATTCGGTTATCGCCTTCCCGCGGGAACTATGCGGGATAAAAAGTAGCCTATGTCCAGCGGTTGAAGCATGAGGGGGGTTTTATTGTTAAGACAGACAGACAAACAGAGTTACTATCGCATTTGCTATATTAGTATGGTGGGGATTATTGCAGGTTGGAGAGGGATTCAACAGACACGCGTGGAACAGACTGGAGAAACATGTGCGGAACCTCACTAAGGTGTACAACAATGTTTACTGCTGCACGGGACCTCTGTACTTACCCAAGTAATACATTAATTAATGTCTTAATAATGCTTTACTTTTAACATGAATCAATTCTCATTATCAGAAGTGGCATAATTGTGGTCAAAATAATACTAGAGCGAACGAAAGACCGCATAAGTAGTGGCAGATTAGACAGGTTAGGTAGGTTGGTCCTAGACCTACAATAAAATTGCGCAATAACATTGATGCGGCTGCCGCTGCCCTCAAGAATATTGTGCAATACTAAGCCTAAACGGTCAATAACATTGCACAATTCGAAATATTGTGCACTATAATTGATTGTCTAGGGCCGGCCTAAGGTGGACAAATATTAGGGACGGCTAATCGTAGCAAAAATACTCTATACTGTTTTTTGTGGACTTAAATCATGTTAACAAAATGACTGCTGCAACATAGGTATGTAGGCGTCACCCAAGGCCGCTCACTCAGAATGGTCCGTCGTTACACACAGGGTTGCCATCTCCTAAAATGAAAAAAGCCGACCTCTGCATAGAAAGAAGCCAGACATTTTACCCTAAAAGCCTGACATCACCACAACTAAAAGCCAAACACAAATTTATAAAGCCGGGCATACCTTTTTAAATGTTAAACCTCATTTTTTCCTGTTCCCATGGGAATTTCGGGAAATCCTCTCCTAGAGTTCCCTTACACTCCTCAAGAAACCTACATGCCAAATTTCATCTTTCTTCGATCAGTACTGACATGACTGATAGTAGTGATGATGATGATCGTCGCTTCGCTTAAAGCGCTAACAAAAAGCCAAACAAAAGCCGGACAGGCCGGACACAAGTCGAAAAAGCCAAACATGTTTGGCTAAATACAAACAGATGGTAACCCTATACACACATCCATCGTATGACTGGGACTTTCACTGAATCTTGTTCTGCCGGACTTGAATCAACTGCAAAATTCTCATCTCTATTATCTCTGACGACAGGTTTGGGTATGGCTCAGTTGGTAGTGACCCTACCTACTGTCCTTCGAATCCCGCTAGGGGCAAACTTTGTGTGATGAGCGCGAATATTTGTATCCGAGTCATGGATGTTTAGTATTTATATATGTATGTATTTCTCTATATAAGTATTTATATCGTTGTCTAGCACCCATAGTACAAGCTTTGCTTAGTTTGGGGCTAGGTCGACTTGTGTGAAATGTGCCAACATATTTATATTTATTTAATATTATATTGTTATATTGCAGGAAGGAAGCCGACGGCAAGTCTTACGTTAGATACCAAGTGATTGGTGCCAATTCAGTGGCGGTGCCGACCCACTTCTACAAGGTGGTGGTGGGGGAGGCCAACGGCACTCTGGATATGGAGGCCTACGTCATGCCCAATCAGAAGATCCCGGACGAAACACCCGTGTCTAACTTCATGGTAAGTCCGGCCACATATATTCGGAATTCCGTTACGGAAAAATAACCAAATTCATATAGTAAAGCAGAAAAAATACTGCAGCACAGCATAGTTTATGGTTCGGCAGCAAGTAACTCATGATATTTAAGTTTATGACCAGTGTGCTATGCAATCAGTAATTTGCTGCTGAAATTAGTAAATTTGCTCAATTAGGTAATTTAAATGCGAATCTTTTCTTTTTTAATGCTAAATGACAAACAGGCCTCTTCATTAACAGTAGGCAAGCAAGGACAGAGTAAAATTTACCATGGTGAAGGAATACATCGTGAGGAAACCTGCACGCATCTGTTAAATATTTTAAATTATGTAAAATCCGCACGGCTCTTCTGTTAAGAGGACGCCTGTGCCCAGTTGTTGCTTTTGTGTTGCTAGAGTGAAAATACTCTTCTTTCGTTCCCTCTAAACCGACTAATGAAATTTGGAATGGATGTGAATTTAGCAGAAAAAAAAAAACTTAAATGAATATGGACGAAACGAGGGAGATGTTTGGATAGAAGCAGGTGGCGTGGTGGCCTAGTGGTGTGACCTACCGCCTCTCTTGCAGATTTCAAATCCGGCTCGCACATCTGAAATTATTTATGTGCGAAATTCAATTTGAATTTACCACTGAGCTTTTCGGTGAAGGAAAACATCGTGAGGAAACCTGCACGCATCTGCGAAGTAATTCAAGGATGTGTGTGAAGTCCCCAATCCGCACTGGGCCCGCGTGGGGACTATAGCCCAACCCTCTCGTGATGAGCACAGCAGTGGGCCGTAAATAGGCTGTTGTTGTAGTAGTAGTAGTAGGTGGCGTTCTGTGTTCTGCCTAGCCTACCCCAATGGGAAACAGGCGTGAGTTTATGTAAAAAAACTTTTCTCCATACATTTGAGTGAGCTTAAAGCACTACAAAATACTCATGTATTTTTCAGGTACCTCCTGAGGCAATAGAGAAGGCTGCCGGGCTGCTCTTCTTCGACAAGATCCACAGAAGCAAGCTGAACAAAATCAACGGACGTAAAGTTTGAACTCGTAGGTTTCGAGGGGCTAGTGCAATTTTAGATAAAATTACCATATTGTGATTGATTATTATGATATAAGTTCGTGTTATTGAATGGACAATGTAAATAGATTTTTTTGTGTGAATAAATGTGTAACTATTTTAAATTGTGTGGTTATCTGACGTGTGACCGTACGTACCTACTTAGGCTTAAATCAAAATGGCCACTTGGCCATTTTGATTTTAAATGAATGAATTTGCATTTGTTGAACATCAAGTTATCGATGAAACTGGCCTGTTTAATTTATCCATACTAATATTATAAATGCGAAATTACTCGTGTCTGTTAGCTCTTTACGCTTAAACCGATGGACCGTTTAAATGGAATTTGTTCTGGAGATAGTTGAAGTCGCAATTCTACGCGGGCTTCTGCCCGTATTATTACAAATGCGAAAGTAATTGTTTGTTAGTTCTTCACGCTTAAACCCCTAGAACGATTTAGACGAAATTTGTGTAATTATTTATTTAAACTTTATTGAACATTAGTAAACAACTAATACAAAAGGCATTCTCTACCAGTTAAACCTTTGGGCACAACAGAAATTTAGTATGGAGATATTTGAAGTCCCAGCATATAAGAAATAAGTTAAACCTAGGACAGCCTTCAAATGAATCAGCGTACGTCCGAAATAAGTGTTAAATGCGATAAAAGATGTCGCTGTCTAGGTAGCCAGCATATAAATTTAAACTCCATGAGCAACATCTAGATGGCGCTGTACGGGCGAAGTATGAAAAGTTAAAGCTCCCTGGCTATGGAGTGTGGAATGTGTGTTGGTAAGGAGCGCAATCATATATGGCGAAACAGTTGAAAACGTGTCCAGCGGATTTGATAAGCGACAAAACAAAAGACGCTCTCCTCACAACCGTTTTCGCCTCAGCAGCGCCATCTGAAGGCGCTACTGCAGACTATCCGCCTAGGTGGCTTCACTGGCGTGGCGACCACAGCGCCCCCAACCTACCCGATGTGGTGTCCACTTGTGGAACTATAAAGATTGCGCTCCTTTACTCAACCCTCCAGTCGTTTCGGTGAATGAAAATTTCGGTGAAGGAAAACATCGTGAGGAAACCTGCACGCATCTGCGAAGTAATTCAAAGATGTGTGTGAAGCCCCCAATCCGCACTGGGCCCGCGTGGGGACTATAGCCCAAACCCTCTCGTGGTGAGAGGAGGCCTGTGCCCAGCAGTGGGACACAAATAGGCTGTAGTAGTACTCAACCCTCCATAGCCCTGACTATTCCCGATGTACGCCATAATGTAAGGAGTTTTACAGTCTAATATAATTACTCTGTCTCTGGCAGGATAGGACACTTTTTATCCCGGAAAAAGGATGCGCTAAAACTCAAGTAAGTATAAATGCGACCGTCGCTGGCTAAAGCTGGTTACTTAACAATAAAAAGGCGGTATTGTATAAAAGTTGTATATTAGCAGTAACATGTCGGTACTATGTGTAGGCTCGATATATTGCGTTAGTCCTCCTCCTCGTCGGAGGCGCCATTTTGTTGCGGCGCTTCGTCCATTCCGGCGTCGCCCATACCTGTAAGAACATACATATTAATATTATAAATGCGAAAGTAACTGTCTGTCTGTCTATTACCTGTTCACGCTTCAACCGCTGAACCGATTGCGATAAAAATTAGCATGGAGATAGTTGGAGTCCCGGGAAAGGACATAGGCTACTTTTTATCCCGGAAAAACGCATAGTTCCCGCGGGCAGAAGCTAGTCATATTATAAAGCTGAAAAATCGTGTGGGTGTTTGTTACTCAATCACGCTAAACGGGTAAACTTTTTTTTTCAATCTAAGTATATTGCTTTGTTAAGTGCACCGACACATTCTCTGTTTTACCCTAGTTATGGTTGACTGGTAGGGAAAGCCATCGGGCATTAAGACCACCATTTGTTTTTTTTTGTCCAAAAAAGTTTAAATAAATAAATAAATTTCAGTTAAAGTTTGGTACACCGATAATTTACAACCTGGATACTTTTTACTCCGGAAATTATCCCTTTAGGGGGTAAAAAGGGGGTTGGAAGTTTATTATAATATCCCTCGCTGAAGTCGCGGGTAAAAGCTAGTAATACATTAAAATAGTTTTATCACCAAATTGCAATAGAATATAATATTTTTTTGTAGATAAAAGGAAAAATATTGATAGTTTAAAAACGATGAGAATTTAAATCAACTTCGAATTGGTGGTGATTTTGCTGAATTTAAATTAAAGTGGTAAGTGTGTATGATTTGGTATAAATGGCACTGGCGCAGTTGTCAGCCAGTATCATAATTATTGGTAGTCGTAGTTGAAGGTAATAGTCCGCAGTCCGATGTTTTCCCACAGGCCAGCAGTCCACAGGCAATGCGAACCAATGGGAAAAAAATCCCAGTAGTAATGACTACTACATCTGCCGCGCCAGCCCCGTCACCAGTGCGTTTCGGCCACCGTCCATCGTTGTGGTGTCGCCAGCGTGTCGTACCGTGGTCCTCGTCCTCCTCGGCGGAGTCGCCGGCGATCTCGGCGTTCTCCTGCTCGGCGCGCTCCATCTGCCGCGCCAGCTCGGCCTCGTCCGTCGCGGTCACCACTTTAGGCTGCAGTTAGAAAAGATAAACATTTATTCCCGACTAGGGTTGCCATCTCTTGAAATTAAAAAACCGGCCAAGTGCGTGTCGGGCCACGCGCAAAGTATAGGGTTCCGAAGTTGACGATGCCCGACGATAAGACTTATTAGCATCTAGCTAGCCTGTGGTATGGTGCCCGCCCGACGCCCCTGCCGCTCGAGAAAAATCATTGGTTTTTTTAATCATTTCATAAGTTGGTCGACTATAACTCGTAAGTTTGTATAGCCTACTTAGCTGTGATAGTTTTCCTTTCAACTACGTTATATATGCCACAACCGTGATTTTTTTCAGCCATCCAAATACCACCATTTAGCTGGCAGGGGGGGGGGGGGGGGGGGACACGTGACTCTTACAAAAAATAGCACTTTAAAGCTTAATATTTCAAAAACGCATCACTTAATCAAAAAATGGTTTTAATAAACCCACAATATTTTTTCAAGATCTTTTCAACGATATGCCGCGCCATGGGGTACGCAAGAAAAAAAAATTACATCCCCACTTTACGAGTAATAAATTTCAAAATTTTATTGTACCACTTTGTCAGCGTAACTAATATGTATATTCATGCCAAATTACAGCTTTCTAGAACTAAGCATCTCCGAGCAATAGTGCGGACAGACGGACGGACGGACGGACATGGCGAAACTATAAGGGTTTCTAGTGGACTTCGGAGCCCTAAAAAGCTCGACCCTAACCTAACCTATATTTGGCCCCATATTTTACCCTAAAAGGACATCAAAGCTTTATTTAATATTTTTCTTCTTCTTCTTCTTCTTAATAGGCCACTCTCCCCCTCAATACAAGTTCTAACAAAAGCGGCCTGTCTGTCAAAAGCGGGATACAACTTGAGCTTACCGCCATCTGTATGTTGAAGACGCCTCCGGCAGTAGTGATGTTCTCTTGAATCTTGTCGATGGCGTCCTGCAGGGCTTTGAGGCCGTCTGTCTTCTCGGGTGTTGATGTGGTCATTACTGAAACATTGATGTAAAAACTGTTGGTGAATAGTTTTAAAAGAATAGAAAACTAGATTAGTATTACGAAGGCTGACTTTGTGCAAATTGGCTTGATAACAAGCTCCTAATAGTTTGATTTTTCTCAAAGCAATCTTAAGTTAGCGTGGTTGTTGACTTCTTAATTTCAGATTTTGTCACAACTTATAAGATCAACAGAATAAAGAATATAAAATGAGAAAATAAGTTTTCTGTGGACTTATGTTTTGAGGCAAAACAATGGATCCCTGTCTCAGCATAACTGGGCTAATGCCCAACATACAAGCAGATTTTTGATCTAGTCACCCTCAGAAATCCTTCAACTCCACTCCACTGTTTTAGATTGCATCTATCTGCCAATACTTATAGATTAATCAGAATAATTAACACATACCATACAATGGAGGAGCTATAAGGTTAATCTTGATAGGCATCTCGGTAGTGGAGAGGGTCAGGCCCGCTTTGAGAGCCGCCTTGACCGCGTCAATCCCTTCGTAGCCATAGCAGGCACACTCTATGTCGGCACGGATCTTCACGGCCTGAGAGGTGAGTTTCCTCTTGATGTTGGCAAGGAGGACTTCCTTGGTTTGCTCGTCTAAGCCACATTCGTTCAGGACTGAGGGGTCCCTAAAATGTAACGATGATTGTTAAAAAATGCTAATTTTATTTATTTATTGGAGATAGAACAGAAATTAATAAAGAATTACTTAAAGTTGTAAAAAAACAAACAATTATATAAATAAATAAATCAACAAGTATGATGCTATGAATAAATAGTAGTGCCCGACCGAAACATGTTATTTTGCCGAAACCGAAGGTTCGGTTTCATTGTAGTTTCGGCCGAAATCGAAACCGAACATTTTATAAAAAAAAAAAAATCTTAAAAAGTTGAAAAAATGTTAGTAAGCCCGTTTTATTCTAAAATTAATATCTCGCCGACCTATAATTACAGGTTTCTACTTTCAAAGATTTATCACAATGAAATTTCAGCACAGTTACAGAGGTTCTGTTTGAAAATTTAACTACCCTATAAAGTGAAAAAAATACATTATTTCAAATAAGGCCGCGCCGAAACTTACAACATCGTACATGTTGTAAGTTTCGGCGCGGCCGAAGGGTTCGGCCGTTTTTGGCCGAAACCGAAACTTGATTTTTTGGCCGAAACTGGCCGAAACCGAAACCGAAATTTCGGTCGGACACTAATAAATAGGAAGGACATAAAAATCTTTTGCTATCAATACAGTAGATATAATCTTTATGCAATTTATTTAAAACAAGTTATTGGTGATTACATATTTTTCAAGAAGTTTCTCACTTGATAGATGAACCATTCAAAGCCAGAAGAAGTTTGTACTTGTTGCCACTTTAAAGTTTGTTTATTTAATTGTTAAAAATACCAAAGTGACTGGCAATTCATGTTTTCTAAATTAAAGACTACCATTGATTGTATTACTTAAAGAATGCTTGGTTTATAATGTACTCACACAGCAGCCTGTTTGAAGAAATCATATGCAGATGCCTTTTTCTTATATTTCTCCTCAAACAGCCATGCGGTCTTTTTATAGAGCTCTTCCAACTGCTCCGAGCTCTCGTAGTGGAGCAGCTCGGCAACGTGCCGCAGGATAGAGTTCACCGCCTTCGCTTTGGCGTACCTCTCTGTGCACTTGTCTATGTCCTCCGCAGATACTCGCCGTTTCGACAAGTCTATGTAACCTGAAGAGGGTTTGGTAAACGGCTAAGTAATAATAAAATAAATAAAAATAGCCTTTATTATTGAAGTTTCAAGACTTATTAAAACTAATAATCCATCAACAACTTCAACTTGTCTTAGCGACATAGACCTCTTAGCAATAGAACTCTTAATAATAGCTACTTATCGATTTCAATAAACTGTATTTCACAGGTGTAACACCATTATTGGTTAAACTACAATATAGACTGTATTATCAGGTGATAAATATTACACTTTACCTTTTATCGCTGCCTTATATTGAGTTTTAATTTGATAGCAGCATGTGACTACAAATAACTAGTAAGAAAACAATTAACTTAAACAGCATTTTTAGCTCTCGACAATCTAAACCTTGACAATATCTTGATATCCATATACTGACAAATTGAAAGCACAATTCAAACATTCTCAAAGCACTTAAGTGCTTCGTATCTGCTTATTAAAATCAATGGAGCCTTCAACCTAAGTTTATCAACGCGGAGAGTTTACATACCCTTTTCTTTATCCACTCTGATGACTACAACAGGTTCAGTTTTCCCGACTCTGATCAATTTGTTGATGGAACGGATACGTCTTCTCGACAATTCGGAGAGCAAGATCATGCCCTCAATATTGTTGTATTCGAGTAAATGGACGTAAGCGCCCATCTCGGCTATAGACCGGACGTTTACCATCACCACATCCTCCACTTCAGGATATTTCTCCTGGTAAAACCGACACGACAACGGCATCTGAAAAACCAAGATTATAACCTATACCATCTCACAATGGACAAACATTGAACCTTAAAATAGAATAACTTATGTGATTTTACCCTGGCTCTGTTATTAAGTATCCGTTTCTATCTATTTTTGATGAGTTCTAAGAAAATGATGAAATTAAAACTGTTCACGTTGACACCGTCGGACACAACTTTTACCACAGATTAAGATTTATGTGACTTTTACGGTTCAACGTACGCACAAGATTATTGAAGCAAAATTGCTCAATGAAAGACCGAGATTTTTTTCTATTAAATTCTAATCTATTGGTTGAAAGGAACGTAATTCAGTGTTGCTAGTAATATATCAATTAACTAGTTTTAAAAGAATAGCTTAACGGTTATAATAGTTATAATGTCATGCCACTGAAAATAGTAATGTTTAAGAATGTTGGTCATAAATGTAAATAGAGTTGGGCTGGGCGGCATACTCATATTACAGTTTACAGATCATTTGTAAACTATACATAAATTCAATATAGGATAGAATAGAATAAACATCATCATCATCATCAACATCATCATCATAATTTCAGCTGAAAGACGTCCACTGCTGGACATAGGCATCCCCGAAGGCTCGCCACTCAGACCGGTCCTGTGCTACTTACTTAATAAACATACAATCACTAAATTGGTTGATTGCGTTAGGAGTTATGAACGCCTTCTGGTGAACGATGCCGGATAGATTACATGCGAAGATTTCTAGGAATACTACTCGGTTAATAGTATGCACTTGACACTGGGCGGGTTGAACTAATTGAAGAACATTTAATGCCGCGATTCGTGAAAGACCAGTCTATGACAAAAAATAAATTCACACCGTTACAAAAATAGTGATGTTATTTATTTTTTATTTCGGCCTAATGTTAAATCATAAAAGTTGTAATTGGTACGTATGTAAGTAGGTTATGTGCCCGTAACTTCAATATATTTTGTTTAGAGGATATATCTGATTGCTTACGGTCCGGGACTGGTCAGAAACATTTAAATGGAACCGGAGAGAGAAAAAAAAAGCCTTCTGCTTGAGTTTGTTGCGGCGCTTCTTCTCAAGCAATGGGTCTAGGAAGCGCTGGTAAATTCTTTTTCTGACGTGTAAAAGTGCCGCTATGTGGCTAATTTGCTGAATAAATGATTGAATTGAATTGAATTGAGACTTACCTTAGTGTATACCCATCCCGTATCATGATTGAACAACAATTCTATTCATGAACCAAGTTACAAAGTCTGAGTTACGAGCATTACAGAGATAGTAGCGCGCAGTAGGCAATGTAAAGCATAATTGACCGAGCGCGCGAAGCATCTCCGTTCCAACTTGGCTAAAAATCCTTTCGATTTTCCCGATGTATGTTCCGGTTCTCGTGAAACTTTGTGACCGGGTTTCAAAATTATGTAGTTCTTTTTGTGCGATTCAATTTTTTTTTCAAAATGGGCTGCTTATGGGTTTCGAAATGTAAAATAACTGTTTTAATAGGCTATGCAAAAATGGACAAACGAGGTTACAGCTCTTAGAGCCGCTATAGTACTTAAGTAACTTTGATAAGTTTATTTATGTCGTGTAAGTTTAAGCTGTTTCCTCGGTCGCTCATTTTCTTCAGTGTCTCACCATTCTCATTCCAATGTCGCATACGTGAAACTAATGATCCCGCGTCATCGCAATGCACTAAAAAGGTTTGACGCGAACAAATTAATTGATATATCACTGGCCAGGATCGGCGGCGTGTTTCATCCGGGACCACACCGCGTCTCGCGGCCGAAAGGAACGTTGGCTCTCGGACTATAAAATAATGTTGTAGTGTTTTTTTTTTGTTTAGTGAAGATGTGGAGGTTCTGGTGAGTGAATTTTTCTGCATTAATAATTTTCGTAAAAAAAAGTCTCATAAATAAAGTCGAAAAGTCTCCTTAATAATTAAGTATAACGTGAAAAATACACAGTTTATTTTACGAAATGCTAGGTGATTTAAACATTCTTTATCTATTTATTAAGTTGTTGACAAAAGTATGCACTTCTTAGGCAGAGAGTTAACTCACTCACTACCGTCACCGTACGCGTTCACTGCTGCGACTTTTTTAAAGCAGTAAAAATCCATATTAATATTCTAAATGTGACAGTAACTCTGTCTGTCTGTCTTTCTGTCTGTCTGTCTGTTACCTCTTCACGCTTCAACCGCAGGACCGATTGAGATGAAAATTGGCATGCAGATAGGTGGGATCCCGGGAAAGGACATAGGCTACTTTTCATCCCGGAAAAACGCATAGTTCCCGCGGGAACGTGATAACCGAATTCCACGCGGGGGAAGTAGCGGGAAAAAGCTAGTAAGGAAATAAATATGGAAAAGTGAACGACATTTTATTAATCATCGGTGAAATCAAATCGCGTTCTTTGAGAAGCTTAGATGCTATGGAGGGTTGAAGTACCAAGACACATTCCACACTCCATATTAGATGCCATGATGCCAGCCAGACATACGTATTTATTGCGTCGGTGGTTACAAAGAGTCCATGTACGATGTAGGTACGTCGCCGGAACCCATGGACGTATATAGGACCCTACCCTACCTATATGCTTTTATATAGGATTGAAACATTGATCTATTATAAGTAAGGATTCACAACCAGCCGGAGAAAAATGGCCCCGTCAAAATGGGTTTGGCGTTTGGCCTTCGTTATAAAGAGGCGTTATTAGCATATTGGAATGTATTTTCTAATGTCAGTTTGCTCCATATATTTTGTCATATTCTGTTAGGCACTGTTCGTCCATATGTTATTACTTATTATAGGTCAATGGATTAAAAGCATTTATGAGTCATCATCGTCTTCGTCATATCAGCCGAAAGACGTCCTCCCTCCCACAAAGCTCGCTACTCAGACCAGCATTGCACCGCAATTGACGGTATACCTAAATCTTCATTGCACCGTTATAATTCCGATTCGACGAAGTTACTCTCTAATTGGCGTAGCCATAAACATGTCACTACGGTCAATAAATCAGGAATCATGGGTTTTTAAGCTCCATTTGTTTGGAGTTCTTTTACGATCCGTCTGATTAGCTTAACAAGTCTGAAAATAAGTTTGCGTACCATTGAATTGATTCAATGACGCTGTACAGTCCGTGACATTGTGAAATGACAACTTTCACGGTGATCATTTTACTAATGAAATAAAAATACTAAATAGTACGTACCTAAAAGCAACTTTAATGTAAGTATGTAAAATATAAAATGAATACGGACACAAAATATGCAAAAAAATATTCTTTGAGTCCCCTTTTAACCTTTGACTCGCGCAATGACTTTGAGCAATGGAGAGGAAAGTTCTGGATCTAACCTCAACATCTTGGTTTCCGATTAACGCGTGGATAAATTGCACCCTTTGTTGCACAACGTTATAATTTGCGAGAAGAGTTGTCTGATATAATATAACCAACGTAATACATAGACACCGAGCATTATAAAAAAAAAATTGATCCTTCGAGCCGGAACATTACCGCGTGAAATACTACTAAGTCAATTATTTTACTTTACTCCAGTCGACTGTACACTGTACAATGTATCCTCGCGGACGTCTAGGTTGTGCGAATCAAGATTCATCAGAACGAATTTCGGTTGACGACAACTGCGCTGCGCAAGCACATACAATTTTATGATCGATACAAATAAATTGGTGGTAGGAAGGACACACGAGCTCAGTTAAATACTTTCTTGGAATTCAGAACATTTTAATGCAACTACATGCAATGTTTTTATATTTTTCTATTAGGTATTTACTTTCAATAAAAAGTCAGATTCGTTTAGGATGAGTGCCACTATAGATCACGCCGAGTTTCGTGTTTTTTACACAAAATTAAAAAATGATTTGGTTTCCTGCTGCTGCTGGATTAACCTCCTTCGAGTTCTCCCCACAGTGCGGTCCTGCCCTGCGCCAACCTGAAAAAGTAGGACAGAAACTAGTAAGTCCACGGTTACACGATCAGGGGCTATATTCGAACTCTTAAATAGGGATCTCCTGTACCCTATAGAATCGCTCACGCGTCAAGTTGAGCTTTAAATCTAGCTGCTTGAAGTTCACGCGATGCGTGTGCGATCCTATAGGGAACAGGGAGATCCGCTATTTAAGGCTCCGAATAATAGCCCCAGTATTTCGCCAATCTGACCAGACTGACTAAATGGATATATGAAATACTGACAGTGTAACCTTGTCTAAGATTTTGGAGATCTAGTCGAACTTCTCGAAGGCAGCTGATTGTTGTGGTCCTCACTCCCGTCAGCCACCGATCCGCAGCTGATTCAAAGTTGCCCCACTTCCAGCACCATTAGATCTCGATACTATAGTGGGTCAACAAATAATTGATCCCGCACGCGGCCTACTTCTGATGACCTTCAGTCCGCCAAATTGATTGATATGTCATATGTTTGCAGCACTGATTACGGTCTTAACCTATTTGTCTCTGTTTAAAAATGTAGGTCGCTGATCTATCGTCATGATGATTCGATACTTTCATAAAACAAGATTTTCAAGTCCACATAATCGCTTGTGTTGAGCTTGTGCTATTTATAAGGGTGCGTCCAGGTCTGGAATAGTTCAGGGGCTTAAATAGAGACAGGGAGATTCCCTATCGCGGCGCTCACGCTTGGCGGCATTGCAACCGAAATTTTAGTTTAGATTTTTTTTTACCGGACGCACACAACGAACATGCCCTAAAGTATAAGATACTAGCCCGCGACTTCGTCCGCGTGGAATTCGGTTATAGCGTTCCCGCGGGAATTGAGTGTTAAATAAATTATATACTAAAACCTTCCTCTTGAATCACTCTATCTATTTAAAAAAACCGCTTCAAAATAGGGACAAACAGCAGGAGGCGATTTTGTTTTATATTATGTAGTGATAGTGATGTATAGATCATGCCATGCCTATCGAATATTTAAACACTGTTTACAGATGCTTCCTTCAAAATTTTACCGCTCATATTATAATCAACCTTATGAAATAGAACAAAGGGCCGCCAAGGTCCGTGAATATTCGATTGACCGAATTATTTTATTTGTCACCAATTGATTGCCCCGACCTAGACAGGAATACCTTCTAAATTAGCTGGCGGAATTAGGTAAAAGTGCCACGGACGCGAAGTGGAAAGATTTTGACGTATCTTCGGTTAGAGACGTCCATAGGAAGTGGATGGAATGAACTAATAAATCACCTAGACCCTATAGCACAGAATATTTAATAGTACCTACTACATACAGAATGGCCACGGAAATCACCCGCCTGAATCTAGCCGGCGCGCAACTCGCGCTCAACTCGCCCTTACCGTCATTTGTTTCATCCGGAGATGGTGAGTGAATCGTTGGCCCGCGTAGTGGTACACACACATTTACAAGTGTACAGACGTCCTCGCACGCACACAGACGTTCTCGCTCGCAAACATAGACACTTCATTCGAATTGTGCTCGAAATCGTGCTTTTATAGCCGTGTCCACCTTGTGCCTATAGAGGAATTAGAGGATAGGTTTAAAGACCACTAAAGCTGAAGACGACTTTTTTTACAAGGAATAGAAACTCACGACGAGTCTTACGGAAATAGAAAGTGAAATTGATTGCGAAGTTTGTGAATCGAATTCCCTCATTATTTTTCATTTCAGGTTTGCAGTTTCATGGGCCATAGCAACCCTTCATCTATCCTGTCATGGGGCAGAAGCAGGTTAGTTTCATAATATACCTAACACTGGGGCCTCATTCGGGAAGCAAAGTAATTCCATAGGGATTCTATAGAGAACGTCAAAACGATACGACGCTCAAATTGAACTTTAAAACTAGCTAATTAAAGTTCACGCCGTGACGTTCCCTGTGTAAACCCTTTGATTCTCGAATGTATCAGGGGTGTATGCTCTAGTTTGAAACTTTTTAAATATTAAATTCATATTTAATTGAAAAAACAAGTAACTAATTAAGTGCACATACTTAATAATTAACTTAAGTAATTCGTTGAATTCGTTATTTGACGTGACAGACACCGTCTTATAAATCGATGAACGCCGGCTGCACGCACAAAAAATTCGCCTGAGCTGAGCGTGCAAGCGAGGGTGCGGAAAAAGCGATAGAGAGGCACGTAATCACGTTAAAGTGACGTCCGTAAACCGAATTTGCAGTCAAATTTTTTTTTTATTTTATACCTGCTCTAATCCGCAGAGAATTTCACAACAATATCTCCGTTCCCCGATGCCCCGTGCTCGGTGCTCAGGCCCGGCGACGTGGACCTGCAGGGCATCGACTTGATAGCGCTGTACCGGCTGGACCGGCGTGACACCACGGGCGTCACCATGGTGCAGGGGTCGCAGATGCTGCAGAGGGCCTACCGGATCAGCGCGGGCGCCAACTTGACGATGCCGTTACGGTACGTTGTACAATCAGTGGATGACATTGTCTACACATGGTATGGTCTTACTGTGTAGGGAATAGGAGCGCGTGTTGGATATTAAAATTTTGAGCTCAGGGCTCTATACGAAGTCTTAAATAGGGACAGGAAGATTCCCTATAGCATAGAACTTAAAGTTCAACTTGAGCGCCGTGACGCGTGAGCGATGCTATAGGGAATCTCCCTGTCCCTATTTAAGACTTCGAATAGAGCCCCTGTATAAGTAGATTACTTAGGCCCACTTGTACCAAGCCCTCATATCAGGTTTAGTTGTATCAACTTAGCTCGAGTTAGAGATAAGACCGCCTGTTGTCACCCTTCTTCTTTGTTTATTGCATTTACTTGTGTAATTGTTTTTTGGTGTTCAATAAAGTGTATTTGTATTGTATTGTATTGTATTGAGGCTAATCCAAGGTAAGCGACGTTATTGCAATGGAAGTCAGCTTTAGGAACTCCTCTGTTGCTACCATTCTAACTGCGGTCATAGACACATCAGCATTGGAATACCTATGCTGGTGTGTCTATGACAAAATTTCGCAATAGCGTTTGGCCATTGGTTTGGGATCCCCAAGCCAACCGGTAGTTTTTGCCATACGTAGGTACCCCACTAGTCATCAATGTTCAGTGACAGTTCAAACTAACCACTTTGATGCCAAGTGACGCCCATAAAGTAATTTTCGTACCGAGAAACTATACCGGTTGTCTTGGGATCACAAACCAAGTGGCATTCACAACGATCCCGCAGCTTAATTTACGTTAGGTCCCTACACTGCTGAAGATAAAGAATAGATCACCTTACCCAAGTTTTAACATCACCGTAACATTCTTCCAGCGACATATTCCCATCTGGTCTTCCGAACCAGTTCAGCGTGGTGGCCACCTTCAACGCTCGCAATCATTCGAGACCCTGGGTCATTGTGAGAGCCTCCAAGACCCTGCAGTTCTCTCTCACCGTACTCCCTCGCTTGGAGAGGATAGCTGTTCTGCTGCAGGGCACAAGGCTGCAGTTTAACTGCCAAGAGGTAAAGACTATTGACAAAAACTTTTCGTAAGCGCTACCGCTAACCGCAACCGGTAAGTGGTTAAGGCAGCGGGTGAAGTTACTGGCTCAGAGGTATATTAAACCTCAGGGTAGGCAACGCATTCGGGATCTTATGGTTTTTTCATAAGAAATCATAAGATTGCGGTGTCCATGAGCACAGTGACCGCTTACCATCAGGTGGACTGTGTGCTCGTTTGCCTACATCCATACTAATATTATAAATGTGAAAGTGTGTGTGTTTGTTTGTGTGTCCTTTCTTCACGTCGCAACGAGTGGACCGATTTGGATGAAATTTGGTATGGAGATAGTTTGAGACCCGGGCAACAACATAGGATACTTTTTATCCCGATATTTCCACCGGAACGGGTTTTTCACGGGTCAAACCAATTTTTCAATACTTCTATAACTATAACTGTCTATATGTATAGTATCATCGGGTACGCAAATTCTAAGTCTACGCGGGACGAAGTTCGCGGGCATCGGCTAGTATATATTACATAAAAACCGGCCAAGTGCGTGTCGGGCCACGCGCAAATTATAGGGTTCCGAAGTTGAGGATGCCCACAGTACCTTTCTAAGACTTAGTAGCATCTAGCTAGCCTGTGGTATGACGTGCCCGCCCGACGCCCCTGCCGCTCGAGAAAAATCATCATTATAAGTTGGTCGACTATTACTCGTAAGTTTGTACACCCTACTTAGCTGTGATAGTTTTCCTCTCAACTACGTTATATATGCCACAACCGTGATTTTTTTCAGCCATCCAAATACCACCATTTAGCTGGCAAGGGGGGGGACACGTGACTCTAGCAAAAAATAGCACTTTAAAGCTTAATATTTCACAAACGCATCACTTAATCAAAAAATGGTTTGAACAAACCCACAATATTTTTTTAAGACCTATTCAACGATATGCCGCACCATGGGGTACGCAAGAAAAAAAAATTACATCCCCACTTTACGAGTAGGGGAGGTACCCTATAAAAAAATATATTTCAAAATTTTATTGTACCACTTTGTCAGCGTAACTAATATGCATATTCATGCCAAATTACAGCTCTCTAGACCTAAGCATCTCCGAGCAATAGTGTGGACAGACGGACGGACATGGCGAAACTATAAGGGTTCCTTGTGGACTTCGGAACCCTAAAAAGGTAATTGCACCAGTTATGGACAAGACATACGCAACCAGGTTGACATTTAATCCCAGATGTCTTGTGACTGACTGGCCTTAAGTGTGTCCAAGGCTGGGACGTTTACCTTAGCCGTAGTTTCATCTAAAGATTCTAACAATAGTTATTTGTGCAACAAGAGAGCAAAATTGTTTTTTGCTTCGAGTGCCATGTTTGAGTCCTGAGCTAGCGAAAGATTCTATAGTTGAATCACGAGCGTTCAGCGAGTGATTCTAGTTTAGAATCTTGAGCTAGCGAAGGACTCAAAGGCACGAAAAGTAAAAGAAATTGCTCTCGAGTAGCACATACAATTTTTCACCTCAGTAGCGAGAACACATAAAAGGTATACTTGCAAAGAATACTTACATCACGAAAAATATAAAATAACATTTCTTCTTCACTCCTTTCACTCAAATTATTACTTGAATTTCATGTTTTAAAAGAATTACTTTAAAGTTAGCTATCGAAAATTAAGAAGAAAGACATGATTTGACATGAGAGAATGGCGGCAATTTTCTAAACTATGTTCGGAAACTAACTAGTACACTGATAAATTTCGAATTTATTCGGTAATATTTGAAAACTTTTAGTTTACTTTAAATTAAATCTTTAGTTTAAAATGATTACAAATAACATAATTATATAAAATATAAGTCATTTAAAAATTGTAAGATTTTCAGAAGTTAAATCAACGTATAATTTTAATGTCTAAAAATACGGCGGTATTATACTGATGCGTTCCGCGTATCCAAACGTTCAGTTTTTTTTTCTACGAAAATAGATTCGCACTAAGACTTACCTAGTATAATTCTACCTCTTTTCTTAAAGAAATGAAAAGAAGAGAGCTGATAAAATCGAGATAGTTTGAATTATTGGTATGAGAAGTAGTTACTAGTTAGATGCCGCAGTATGAAATGACCATTCGCATAATCAAATAAAAAAAATTAAAAAAAGCGCGGGATCGATTTAACTGTGGCTGCAAGGCTTAGGCCTTTGCCTTTGCCTGATGGGATTGTCTAATAGGATAAAAGGATTAAAAAAAAACAAATTAAAAAAATACTTTGTCTCACTGAGTGAAACAAACACGATTTTGCTCACTAATTTCTGACAGCAAAGTCTACTTGTACGAGCTGCTGAGGTGAAATAGTTATTTGTGCAACAAGAGAGCAAAATTGTTTTTTGCTTCGAGTGCCATGTTTGAGTCCTGAGCTAGCGAAAGATTCTATAGTTGAATCACGAGCGTTCAGCGAGTGATTCTAGTTTAGAATCTTGAGCTAGCGAAGGACTCAAAGGCATGAGAAGTAAAAGAAATTGCTCTCGAGTAGCACATACAATTTTTCACCTCAGTAGCGAGAACACATAAAAGGTAGGTACTTGCAAAGACTACTTACAACACGAAAAATCTGAAATAACATTTCTTCTTCACTCCTTTCACTCAAATTATTACTTTAATTTCATGTTTTAAAAGAATTACTTTAAAGTTAGTTATAGAAAATTAAGAAGAAAGACATGATTTGACATGAGACAATGGCGGCAATTTTCCAAACGTATGTTCGGAAACTAGTACAATGATATGTTTCGAATTCATTCGGTAATATTTGAAAACTTTTAGTTTACTTTAAATTAAAACTTTAGTTTAAAATGATAATTATATGAAAACATAATTATATGAAATATAAGTCATTTGAAAATTGTAAGATTTTCAGAAGTTTCAACGAACAACAAATCAACGTATAATTTTAATGTCTAAAAATACGGCGGTACTGATGCGTTGCGCATATCCGAACGTTTCTAATTCAGTTTTTTTTTCTACGAAAATAGATTCGCACTAAGACTTGCCTAGTATAATTCTACCTCTTTTCTTAAAGAAATGAAAAGAAGAGAGCGGATAAAATCGAGATAGTTAGAATTATTGGTATAAGAAGTAGTTACTAGTTAGATGCCGCAGTATGAAATGACCATTCGCAGTAATCAAATTAAAAAAAAAGAAAAAGCGCGGGAACGATTTAACTGTGGCTGCAAGGCTTAGGCCTTTGCCTTTGTCTGTAGGGATAAAAGGATTTAACAAAAACAAATTAAAAAAATACTTTGTCTCACTGAGTGAAACAAACACGATTTTGCTCACTAATTTCTGACAGCAAAGTCTACTTGTTCGAGCTGCTGAGGTGAAAACATAATTATTACCTATGTATACACCTTGATCTTTGCATCTAGTCGTAACCTAGCATTTGATATCGTTAGGTAGCGTCACTATTATAAGCTCCTCAACATATGGACGAACAGTGGCCTAACAAAATATGTCAAAATATGTGGAGCAAACTGACATTAGAAAATACATTCCAATATGCCAATAACGCCTCTTTATAATGAAGGCGAAACCGGTGCCCGAGCTGTTTGGGCACCCGTTTTGACGGGCCATTTTTCTCCGGCTGATTGTGAATCCTTACTTATAATAGATCAATGATGGTCCCTATATTTTCTGTGTGTGTTAAAAAGTTAATCACAATTTGTATGAAGGGTCAAATAAGAATCATATCGGAGCTACTTGCAACTGACAAGTTGATCAATTTCCGATTTGATATGTTGCAGTTGTTCAAGCCCGGTTGGCACAAACTGCATGTGGCTGTGACAAGCGACAGGGTGTATGCTGCGGTCGACTGTGAAGAGGTACGTAGAGACACTTAACACAGAATATTTAATAGTACCTACTACATACAGAATGGCTACGGAATCACCCGCCTGAGGGTGGATTTCATCAAAAAAAATTTCACCATACAAGAAATTGGTTTTCAAAAAAAGTCACGAAAACGCATAAATAAATATCCTAAATGGTAAAGGGGAGTCTGCTTATTAATTTGGTTGTATTTAGCCAAACATTTGATGAGTAGCTTCGGAGTTATCAGCTCCTAAAAATTAAAGGATGATATGGAGATGACGTCTATGCGATGGTAATGACTTTTTGATGTATGGTGATGATATCATGTATATGGTAATGACTTATTTATAAATTTTATAGGTATTATCATGAATACAAAAACAACTGGTAAGCTGGCAAATCAACAATTATTTTTATTGATTTCAATAACCAATAATAAACAACTTCTTCTGATTACACATTCATCAACCATAATGTAATTATTCATATCTCTCTCGGTCCTCTTCTCAATTACCTTCTTCTAACAAATTAGTTTACAATGCTTTAGCATCAATAACATAATTAAATAATCTACTGCTTAGTTATAATCAGTCTTCTATTCTTTACATTTTCATTCTTTCTTGATAATTTTATATCCCTCATGTAAATCAGTCTCTTTTTAACTACAATCAAACTTTGGCATTGATTACCTTGTTTATCTTTACTAGCTTATTAAATTTATTATTAGCTTATTTATTTTGTCTCGTATTTCTTGATTTTCTTCATATGTACCAGTTTTCGTTTTGATTCCTCTATAGTTAGTACAACTTAGTCCCTTATGTCCAGAAGAGCACTCGATCACTTTTCCGTTCAGCTGCGTCAAAAGTGGAAATAGCCATGATGATCGCCAAACTTCGGTAGAAGATGGCACTAGCAAGAAGAAGAAGTCCCTTATGTAAATTAGTCTCTTTTTTAACAACAATCAAACATTGGCATTGATTACCTTGTTTATCTTTACTTACTTATTTATTATTAGCTTATTTATTTTTTCTTCTTTTTCTTGATTATCTTCATATGTACCATTTTTCGTTTTGATTCGTCTATAGCTAGTACAACTTAATCCCTTATGTAAATTAGTCTCTTTTTTAACTACATCAAACTTTGGCGTTGATTACCTTGTTTATCTTTACTTACTTATTTATTATCAGTTTATTTATTTATATTTTATTATTAAACATGTCCTTGAACATATTTTGATTTGGATTAAATCGATTTATGTCCATTACAAGAATGTAATGTATAAGTTTCATTTTTAATGGTATATTTATTTTTAATCCAACAATCTAAAAATAAAAAAAGGGAAATTTTAACACCAGCTTTAAAAAGCGTCGAAAACATTATATCCCACCAAAAACACATATGTGAAAAAATTGCCAAGTTCCCTTCCAAAAATTTCGGCCACTTGGGGAATTGGGATCAAGAATTGGACCAAGTTTTGCCTAAAATTTGTTGCCGTTGCTCGCGACTTTGTCCCGCGTAGTCTTAGAATTTGCATACTCTATGATACTATACAAATAGGGAGTTATAGTTATAAAAGTATTGAAAAACTGGTTAAAATATCTTAAACATATGATAACCCCTTTTCCAAGAAGTTCTTAGTAAAAATACTTCGTTTTCAGATTTTTTCCTTTATGTGTGTCCTAAATCCTACTTGTATGCCAAATTTCAAGTTTCTACTCCCAGGGGAAGTGCCCCATAATATTGATGAGTCAGTCAGTCAGTACTTAAATTGACGATTTTCAAAGTCGATTATTTCAGAAACTACTGGACATAAAGTTCTCATTTTTTGTATTTTAGTCATAAAAAATCTAATGATTGCAAGGTAATGATTTTATGATGGGAGAACACGCTGAAATTTACGTGCGCGCGTGAGTCATGCCAGAACTTGCCTGGCGCACTCCCGTGCGCCCTGGATTTTAAACGGGGGTAGGTAAATACAAGTCAACGAAATACAATATTATATTCAATCTTCAAAAGTGAATTGGTCTACTCGTCTATCGCCCAACTATAATGCAAAATATGACACGAGCTGCATAAATTCTTTAAAAATAACAGTTTTATAGTATGCTTTAAAAGAGAACTACGCGATAAATGTTAGACACATCAACTTGGAAAAGGTATTCACATCACAGAGTATATATAAATCCATAAAAAAATGAAAAAAATACATATAAATAAGTTAAAAATTAACAAATCGTCATCACCATATATACAGGATCATCACCATGCATTGCGTGAGAACTGGTGATGATGGGTATGGTGATGACGATATGCTCTCTAGTTGTAGATTATTCTAGACCGCCTAATATTATTAGAAAATACAGTGCCATAACAGTCTCTCCGTTTGACGTCACGTTTTTGTAGGTAAATAGTTTTAATATTATACAAGTACTTACTTCAAAATAATCGTAAGATGGGAATGACGGGGGTTCGTGCTAATTGTATTCTTCAGTTGCACTTTTCTTATTTAATTTGTTCGACGCGCGCATGCGGCAAAGTGCACTCACCTTCGTTGGTGGGACCGAATTGAAGAATCGGGAGAGGATATTCGCAATGTATTGCGTCGTTCGTATACAAAACTACGTAGACTTTGACACTACGTTTAGGGTGATGACGAAAATTGGTACTAAAAGTTTAAATATTTTTATTTGTAATTAGCTGTTGACGGAATAATTGTATATTCTTGTATATATATAAAGACAGCATCGAAAGACTATACCTAAAAAAAAAATCGGAATCGTACGTTTAGTATTCGAAATTTTTCACTAGAAACGTAATTGGTTGGATTTTTACGCTACATGGTGATGATATTCGACATATGTTTCATTGTATTTCAAATAAACTATTGAACTATCGGAGAATTTGATTGAAGCACCATTTAGATAAAAGTACTAGCCATGGAATGTAAAAGTTTTGATACTCAAAACTTTATACTTTTTTTTATAAAGGCCAAAACGTAACGAATCGCCGAAATTTGAAATCCACCCCTGAATCTAGCCGGCGCGCAACTCGCGCCCAACTGGCTCTTACCGTCATTTGTTTCATCCGGAGATGAAGAGTGGATCAGTGGCCCGCGTAGTTAGTACACACACATGTACAAGTGTACAGACGTCTTCGCACGCACACAGACGTCCTCGCACGCAAGCATTGACATTTCGGAAAAGCTCTGTAGGTATGTGCGTAATATCCAGGGGCCGCTTCCAATTTTCGAGGCTACCTAGGCAGCGACATCTATTATCGCATTTAACAGTTATTCCGGGCATATACGCTGATTTGTATGAAGGTCATTATTCTAGGTTTACCTTACTTTTCTATGGTATTAAGTATGTATTGTGCTGATGTATTTAATAGCACACGGCGGACACGGCCTATGAAAGCGTCGTCTGTGTGCGTGCGAGGACGTCTGTACACTTGTAAAAGTGTGTGTACTTACTACGCGGGCCAACGATTCACTCTCCATCTCCGGGTGAAACAAATGACGGTAAGAGCGAGTTGGGCGCGAGTTGCGCGCCGGCTAGATTCAGGCGGGTGATTCCGTGGCCATTCTATATGTTACTATTAAATATTATGTGCCCCTGTTCGACGTCCCGTCCATTGTGCAAGTATTGTTTCATTGACAGCTGGTGCCGCAAAACGTGACGTCACACGACTTTAGCAACGCCACGACTCTCTCCATCGTCACCAACGACGACGGTACTCCTGCACCAGTAAGTATTGCCTCTTTTACGGATATGTTTTTTCATGTCAGTGGTATAGGCAAATGAGCGCACAGCCCACCTATGGTAAGTGGACACTGCGGCCCATGGACACCGAAATCCTATGATCCTCCATTATGAAACCATAACATCTCGAATGCGTTGCCTGCCCTGAGGCCTAGATGGAATGCCTCTGTGCCAAATTTCACCGCCTGCCTTAACCCCCTACCGGAACACAACAGTGCGAGCACTGTTCTTTGGCGGCAGGTTAGCGGGGAAAGACGGTGGTACTTACCACCCCGGGCGGACCTAGCACCAGGCCCTGCCACTACCAATATTTACCTATGACATTAGATACTATAGCGTTAACCTGCCGCTAAAAATAGCGGTGGTCGTCCCGTTGTCGAGGTCGCAAGAGAGTTGGTGAAATTACTACCATAGGAGAGCCACAGAGGCATTCAATCTTAAGCCTCAGGGTGCTTACCTACTACGCATTCGAGAGCTCGTAGTTTTTAGTAAGAAATCATAAGATTTCGGTGTTCATGGGTCGCAACTCGCAGTGACCGCTTACCATCAGATGGCCTAGTGCCCGTTTCCCTACCAACTATATAAAAAAGGCATTCAATTCATTTTATATTTTCCATGGGCCACAGTGATCACTTAAGTACCATCAGGTGGCCTGTATGATCGCTTCCAACCAATGCCATTAAAAAACTAAACACAGGTACTCAAGTACAAGCATTCGAGCTCATTTCATAAAGTTTGTTGCAACTTTCGGCCGCTGTAAGCAGGTCACTGCTAAGCCAGTTGTCAATGGCTCATGCTATTATTTTAAATGCTTGAATTTAAGGAGCTTAAGCTTCAAAGTTCGCTCGCTTCTCTTCATTATCTTTAATCTTGTTCCAGTCAATAACTATCTGTATTTTTCATTTACAGTGATTTTAAATTTCCAGGTAGATCTCCAATGGCTCTCCATGAGCTGCGGTCTGTACAATTTGAAGAGAGATAGTTGTGAAGAAATCGACAATGTACGTAATTTCCGCTTTTGTGTTAAGCCATTACATTTCCTGTTATAAGCAGGTTCATAAGTATTTACACTTAAGGCCTTTAAGCTCTCAGCTCCGGAAATATGTTACACATAAGAATACTGTCTAGGTACCTTTATGTTTTAATTTGTTGGGTACTTGCGTATGTTGAGTAAAGCACATAATTTAATTTTTCAGGATATGCCTGACTACCTCATGGCTACTTCAAGGCCTTCTGTAAGTACAAGAATAAGAGAGAAAATTGACTAAAATTATTATAATTACGGAAAGTCAGCTCAGGACTGTGACTAAGATGATGTATTGTTGTGATTTTCAGTGCTGATGATATTATGAAGTAAATAATTTTAAAGGGCAAGATTAGCATATTTCATACCTTAGTGTTTTCAGTTCGCCGCACAAGCTAGTGGATTAGAAATCCCCAGTCTCACTGCAGTCTGTAATACTTCCTGTCCTCCGGTAAGTAAAATATCATCTATATAAAATGTAAATATGGAATGTTATAGCTTACAAGTGGTAGGTATACCACTGGAACTTCTTCACTTTTTAGGGTTTCGAACCTCAAGAGGTAAAAACGAAACCTTTATGTGATCCTACTCGTGTGTCTGTCCGTCCGTCTGTCACAGTCGATTTTCTCCGAAACTACTGGACCGATTAAGCTGAAATTTAGTACGTATTTGTAAGTTTGTGACCCAAAGACGGACGTGTAACGAAATCAAATGAATTTTAAACATAGACCCTATTTTTGGGGGCTAAATTTGAAAAAAATATTAATGAAGTTTTTCAAACCATATCGTGTGACATATCAAATGAAAGTGCTTCTTATAAGGGTCTCAAATATATTTATTTTTTTAATTTTTTGGGTTACTTTTTGAGTTATTTAAGAAAATAGGCGAAAAATACGTATGATAGTTATTGACCTATAGATTACAGGAACATTATTAAGAAGTCCATGGTATTTGAAATCTATCACATAAAAGAGCTTATCCTGTGAAACGGTTTGAAAATGACGTCATTGGAAATAATCAAGGGTCGGAACCCTCTCCACGCGAGTTTAATTCGCTTCTTGGCCGGTTTTTTTTATCTTGAATAGTTTCGTTTTTATTTCATTCAATTGGATGCTATCAGTACACATTCCATATTTTTCTAAACTAATTTAAATTTTCAGGGTCCCATTGGACCTCAAGGTCCAGCAGGCGAACCGGGTCCCAGAGGATTTGCCGGATTACCTGTAAGTGCAATATATATTTTTAATTTCAGGTTTTTTTTTTAAATCCTAACATATCAGTAACCGTTTTACTCGATCATTGAAGTTGAATTTAGTAGGCAAGCAATTTGGGTATAACTTTCTTATATTTTTCGTGTTTACAGGGTGTACGGGGGATGGAGGGCCCTTTGGGTCCAACTGGACCGAACGGGCCCAAAGGAGACAAGGGTGAACCGGGACCACCAGGGCCAGCTAGTGTAAGTATTTAGCTATTAATTCTATTCCAATCTTAGGACGGCAAAACTAGGGTTTTTAGTACATAAGCCATACCAGAAAGAAAGAAGTTATAGAGCGCTTCGGACAGGACTCAATGATGACAATTTAAGAAGGCGCCTGAAGAAACTAAAAAAATAACTTTTTAATTTATTTTCGAAATATCACAGTTATACAAGTTTTTGTACATAAGTAATAAACTATTTTTTTAAATTCATTAGAAGAGTAGTTAAATATGTGTTTGTCACAATTTACAAAATTTATAGGGTAGTGGAGTTCGTCTGATATGATGACGACTTCTTGAGTTTTTACAAAATAATCGAATTTTTAATACAGATCTATTTTACAGTCATCGGGCGCAGGCGCCGTAGGCCCACCCGGTAAAAATGGACGACGAGGGTTGAAGGGAGAGAAGGGGGAATTTGGCCAGAAAGGTAGGATTGAAGAATTAATTATTGCCCCATAGGTACAACATATACCTACCTACCTACCTACTTATAATAAAGGAGTAATTTTCTGTCTCTTTCTGTCTGTACTTAATCCAAGTCTTTGATATTTCTGTTTCATTCATGTGACGATTCCTGAAACAAAACTATATGGTAGGTATAATGAGCAAGTCTAATTTCAGGCGAGCCTGGTGTGGCGGGTCTGGTCGGCCTGGCTGGCGTCCCGGGCACACCTGGCAATGACGTGAGTGAGAAACACTTCGAGATCAAAGTATGATTTACTTGTAGGTAGAGATCTTCTACTATTTAAAGTCCTGCGCCTTCACATTTCAGAACGCTTCAATTTTGTTTTTATTATTTAAAAAGCACCACCAACACTCTCAACGCATAGTTGATGGCTGTCTCAGCACGCACACATGTGTTGAGAGTGTTGGTAGTGCTTTTTAAATACATTGAAGCGTTTTGAATTTTGGAGGGGCGGGACTTTAGATAGTAGAAGATCTCTATTAAAGATACTTACACCTAGAAGACAGAATTCACAATACTTACTAGCAGATGCAAGACTGGCCCAAAATGTGGACTATTGTGTATATTTTTAGTCAATGTTTCTGTATTGTAGGGAAATCCTGGACCTCCAGGTCTGATGGGGCCCCGAGGTGAACCAGGGTTACGAGGTCCACCGGGAACTGCTGCTAACATCAACGCATCACTACTCCAAGGTATCTCGTGTACTATTTTCTCAACTCTTCGCATGCCATGTCCAGGATCCATCCCAAAATGTTGACATGGTTTTTACTTAGATTTTTTTTTCATGTTTTTCGATACCTGGTACTATTTTTGCTCAAGTCCGAGATTTAGGGATTTTATAATTTCGTTGCAATACAGTATTTGACTATTCTAGCTCAAAGTTCATTTTTCCACCTCAACAGGTGCAAGAGGCGAGCGAGGGTACCCAGGTCCACCCGGGCGGGACGGAAACACTGGACCAGCTGGACCACCAGGGACTAATGGAGCTGTGGTAAGTAAATTTAAATTTAAATTACAATCAATCAATCAATCAATCAATTTATTTATTTTGTCAAGACATAGGTGTTAAAGGTGTTACAGTACAATGTTATAGAATCCTTATGCTTAGCCCTCAAGCATACAAAATATTCTTAAAAACTATCCAGCAGCATGCAATAAATACGCACATCTTTTTAATCAATAATGGTCGTCGAAGAATTTTACGCGTCCAAAGTAAGCAAAATAAGGTCTTCGATTTACGGTAACTCAAGGTGGCTTCTCATTCAAGGCGAATGCTGTTACTGTTTACACTAGGATAATAACCCTTTGATCGACTTTTATCATGTCTTCTTGAGAACAAAGGAAAGAGGAAGTTGGACAGTCAGTTAGGTTCACCATAATCTACGGTGTGGTTCCGTATATATACAGTGGCTCTGACTGGTAGGGCAATATATTCCCATTTTCCCCTATTAACGCCTAATAGCAGGCTTTTTCTTTATCCAGTCACTTGAACAGCTTGATAAAATTGACATACCTATATTAATTACTAAACTGGTCTGCTGACTTGAATTAAGATTGTACTTTATTGCAGGGGCAACCAGGTCCAGAAGGCGTTCCAGGTATTCCAGGAAGCCCCGGGTCCAGAGGCCCACCGGGACCCCAGGGTCCGGCAGGAGCCAGAGGCCCTGAAGGGCAACAGGTATTTTTATAGCTACCTTGGGTTTGATTGGTACAAAACCGATTGAACCAATCCTCCTTAGTAGTTTATACCTACTATATAATGTTATACAGCGGCTCGGTTGCTTGCTTTGCTATTTTAGATCAATAAATCCTTTTAGTAGAAAGTTCGTTCTGGGTTATTTTCATGACTGGACACATAAAAGTCATGCAAGAGACCTACTTGCTTGTTTGACATCTGCTTCGCTTTGACATTTATGATGTTAATGTTCAAGGGCCCAGAAGGTCAGCGCGGTCCTCCGGGTCCCCCAGGGGCTCCAGGAGTGGCGTCTGCGCAGGGGACAGTCGTGCCGGGACCAGCTGGCCCGCCGGGGGAAGCTGGACAGGTATGCAACAGGATTCGTCGGAAAGCTGCGAGAAGAGTATGGCTGTGTCTCAGAAGCGATGGTAGCCTTGATCTATTGGTCAGCTTGACGCTGTGTTAACCGCTAACCCGCTGTGGTACTGCATCTGATCATTGGTTCGCGATGCCGAAGACCACCAGTAGTTTTTCTATACGAATATGTGCGCCACTCGTATTGAGTCGATTCCGATGACAACCGCGCCTCCAACCAAGTGGCTGAATGCAATGAGCCTGCCGATTTCACTCATTTCACTCATGAAGTCCGATAGATGGTGAAGTTCTAAGAACCTGTTCATAGTGCTCACTTACGTCATTTGAGGATGCCATAGATATAGTTCTAAACAACCGCTACAGGACAGATGATCTAGCTTTTATGCTGTCTTTTTTGGTGTCGCATTCTGTCTCACATTCGTTGGTTTGATTTCCAGAAAGGCGAGCAAGGTGCACCTGGCTTTCCAGGGAAGAACGGCATGGACGGCGTGCCGGGTTCCCCGGGGCAAATGGGACCACCCGGCCCATCAGCTCCGTACAGCCTAGCCCAGGTAAAACTTAGGCCTAATAGGTATAGAACCTATAGTTAAATTGTGAACGAGTGCCTGGTTTGTAATAGTTATTAAACTATAATTTTTGAATAATTCCAGCACGCATCGCTAACTGAAGTTGAAGTAAGGAATATATGCGAAGATCTTATCAGAGGTATGTGGTCTCATCTCGGGTTTGCCCATAATCATAACCCTCGTCACAAAGTCTAAACAATGAGGAAATTTTACAGATCGTCTGAGAGACCTGACCCAGGGCATGACAGGGCCTCCTGGACCGCCCGGAGTGGGCAAGCGTGGTCCTCCAGGAAAAACTGGCCCTACTGGAGTTCCAGGTATGTAAATGAGCCATATTTATCTGTATGTATAAATATTTTATCTGGTCACGACTACACTATTACTAGCGTTAACGACGACGGCGGATAATTCAAGTAACTCCTCCCAATTTCTACGTTTATCAAACATTTTAGATCCCTACGTTTTGATGGAATAGCCTCTTGAAAGAAGTCTAGCAGACCTTAGGATTTGTGGTTTAGGTACCATTAACAATGTCTTGACTATTAGTTTAGCTATGTGCTTTTCTGCCGAGAACAGCCTTCTTATCGACTTACTTACCTTACTCCTTTGACTTTATTTTAGGTAAGTAATACCTACGAGTAGATATTACAGGATCTTCTCACCGTATTGTCGCAGTCGAACGCGATTCTTCAACGCGTCGTCAAATATGGAGTCGTAAGCGGTAGCACGGCACCTACCTCATATCCTTGACCATCATCCTTTTGACATTACCCAGGTCCTCGCGGCGATCCGGGTGAGCCAGGTCCCCAAGGTTACCCGGGCGCGACGGGCGAACCCGGGCAGCCGGGGAGCGAGGGGCCACGCGGCGACAAGGGCGACAAGGGGGAGCGCGGGCCGGAGGGGCGCGGGCTGCCGGGCGAGGAGGGGCCGAGGGGAATTGCGGGTGAGTTGACTTTTCCGAATTAAAAAAATCAAACAGTTTCTAAAATCGGCTGTATTTTTTGATGTTTGTTACCTCAGTGACTGAAGGTTTCTATTTAATTTTTAAAACGAAACGTGGAATGTTGTTAATTCTTAATTCTCTATTGGATAATGTTACAGGTCCAATAGGGCCTCCTGGACCTGCAGGCAGGCAGGGGGACAGGGGAGAGCCTGGGAGAGAAGGTAATAATACAATAATATTCATCTGGCTTAAGAGGGTTTATCTCGAAAGCTGGCAACGTCGTAAATATTTATACCCCTTCTTTTGGACAAGCAAATAGAAATAATCGCTCTGCCACTTTTGACTTTATGCCCCGTTGCAGGTCCCATAGGCCCCCGCGGTGTGAAAGGCCCCAGGGGCTCCTGCGACTGCCCCGCGGCCGCGTTCTATGCGTACGCGCCGCAGGGCCTCAACAAAGGCCCCTAACTCACGCCCACAGTTACCACCAGACTAAATGACACCCATGATCCAGTATGACATATGAGCAGACTCGGTGTTGCAACAGCTGGCAGGTTAAATGTCCGTCAAAATGAACTACACACGGGGCTCTATTCGAAACGTTGCATAGGGAAAGAGAACTTTCCAATCCCTACCGTCAAAGCATCACGGCGTTGAAACCGAACTTTAAGCAGGTAGATTTAAAGTTCAATTGGAGCGCGGTGACGCCTTGACGAGGGCAGTTCTCTTTCGAGTTAACGTTTCAAGTAGAGCCCCGTGCAGTTTTCTGCTAACCTTTTTGTTAGGTATCCTTGGGAAAATGCCTTTACGCATCCCGTCCGGTCGGAGGACCAGGACGGGTATGACGGACTCCCAGGCAATTGGCCCAAACTGCCCGGATTACCGTCTAAAAACCTAAGGGTTTACCTCATGCCGCATGATGACGGGGTGAGGGATCGCCGTGACGCATTCAACCGCTGCCCCTTCGTGGCTTTTCTGCTAACCTAACCTAACCGAGCCTGGTAACCCCGTTTGCATACGAGTATGCCCCTAAACGGGTGAATTTCCCTTGAATTGCCGCTCACTGTTCGAGCAAAAATGTAGCAATCACAATACTCAGCTGAAGTAGAAAAATAAGCTTTACTTATCATCAACAACTTTTAAGCAGATTTATTGAAAGGTGATTGAAAGGCACGTCAAGATTTCTCTTTAGAAACTTACTTTGAAAATGTATAATAATTTTCTCTAATACGCATTTAAAAAGTCGATAGTCGACGGTGACCTCTTGTCATAAGGAGGGCCGTAAGTTGCTCTAAGGTTTTTTTTAAATTGTTAACTTTCAGTGTATCTTATTAATTAAAATTTGTACTGGCTGTGTTAGTACTTATATTTATTGTAAAATAATATCTCCAGTGTTTAATGATCTCCCGGCACTTAATGTTACATGTAAGCATACGAGTTATTTATATATCTGATAAAAATAATTTGCCTTTCAGTGGATCAACATAGTGTATATGTATCCATAGGTAATAATAGTACATTACAGACCTAGGGTGGTGAATTCGTAAATGTCCCAGATCGCAGGTTTCTGTGGCCCGAACCGAAGGTGAGGGCCATAAATATGCGATCTGGGGCTTTACGAATTACCGCCCGTAGTTTGTCAAAAGTTTTACGTCTTGCCTTGGCCAAGAAGTGAGATTTTCTCCGCGTAGCGGGCAGAAAATCCCACTTTACGGCCAAGGGTGATGTAAACATGTTTAAGGTATGCATACCTCAACAAAATATTCGTATACCGATGTATTTTTTGTTTATATAATTATATCGGACCCTTTTTAAATTCAACAAGAATTATAAGTAGGTATATTGTGAATAATGATTATACTGTACTTAATAAATGTGTTAACAGAAAAGTAAGGTTATGCTTTTGTTCTGTCCTGACTGTGTAACCTATTAACAACGTAGTTGTCAAAAGGCACGTAACCTATTGAATGTTTTTTGTGTGTTTTATGTTTCGTCTAATAATTAAACCATATAGCCAATAGATTCGATTTACTTTATTATCAAAATAGCGTAAATTGTAAGGATACGCCGCGCGCGTCGAAAACAATTTAATTAGATACAAAAACTCTCATATGTAGGTAATACACCTGCTAATAGGTGGTGCGGGTAAGTAAGGATAATGAACGTTCGTTTTCATCTTCGTACCACTAACTTATTCGATTCCAAATGGATCAATGCATAGTTATACAAGTCCAGAACATGGGGTTACATCTCTACTCTTTTTTTTAACATCGAAAATATGCAGAATCTAAACAATTCAAAACGACGCAGTTGAAAAGTACCTATCTACAAAGTTCCTAATCTATACGATAAACTTCCGGTTCCGATATTCAAATAACGAATCATTTTGGTTAAAAACGGTTGTAGGTAATTTGTATATGTCGTAAACTGAAAAACATGTCCATAATACCGTGTGATACGCAACTGAAACTATGCGGAAGGAGCCGGCGGTTAAGCAAAATTGAATTGGCAACTGTGGAAGCATGATCATCTATCTTCTGGCGTTATTCTAAAATTTGAAGTTTCAATGAGAGCAGAGGAATCACTTCTTAATATAGTCGACGTGGAGTTTCAGGTTGTCTTTCGTCATGTACCTATCACACAACAATGATGTTTTAGCAAGTCAGAACTACAAATACCTATGCTACAATAATGCTCTTCGCTTCGCGCCACCATCCCCGATTGTCAATACAAAATAGCTGTTTAAACTAGATTCTCAATAAGTTAGTGGAACTGTATGACGCGGAAATAAGTCAGGATTGAGCTACAATAAAGCTCCAGCGTTTCCAATTATTACACAAAGATGACTTCCCAAGAGTCTCTTTGCCACTGTTTAAATCAAACTAGGCAATGTATGTATATCAACTCTAACAAATTAGTGGAGCTCTATAAAATAGTGCATCGAGAGCAAAACCTATTGCTTCAGTTGTTCGCCGGTTCGATTTCCTTCACAGACTCGATCTCCGCTTTACAGAAGAAGCACTGCTTGCTGTTCAGAAGATGCTGCATTACACAGGCCCTGAAATATGCCACTATATTAGGCATCCTGGGTTATGTGTTAGTGGACAATAAGTCTTAGAATTAGGTTTTGTCACAGGCCTTGACATGGCGTAAAAATAATACGATAGACAAGCAATACACATTATGTTTTATCGGTGGCTGTCGTAACAATTACGCTGTCAGTTGTCGTCGTAGCTCTTAACATGATTGTTAAGTAATATTTAATAGCCTAATTTCAAGTGACTTCAACTCTTTATTTATTTGTGATAGCTTATCAGAATAAAATTCTTTAACGCATTCACTGCCACCGACGCATATATGCGTTTTGCTGACTCCCGCAGTGCCTTGAAGGCACATGTGCGTTGCAATGTTCCCTTAATGACAGATGTGGCACCTGGCGAAAGTTCGTAAAAAGAAGTGGCAGTGAATGCGTTAAGGCTGCATTGACACTGGTATTTTTCAACTCTAAATAGGCTTTACTAACCTGCAGGAGTGGTGTCCACACGGCATAAAGCTGGTATCAGCGGGACGAGCGTAGCAAATCGTGCAGAGCAGGTCCGACTGCGTTCCACTGGATCCTGGAGACTTATCCTGTGACAATTCAATAAAAAAATGGTTTCATTTCAACAAATGCTTGAACAGAAAAGTGAGCGACTGTTTGTTATAACTTCGTGTCTTTCTCTGTGCCTTCGCAAAACAAATCATGTTTGTGGACCATTTAGTTCCTCTTATTCGGCCATTGATTTGAAGCCGGTAGGCTGTCCGTGGTAACGCAGATTAGTGGAGATCGAATTGGAGTACTTCCGCAATATACCTGTAGGTTCATTAGAAAACGCCAGGTATATTCCGAAGACATCCACCATACCACCACAACAGCCCGTAAAGCACACCACAGGACACATAACGGCCTATATTTAGATGACATAGTTACCTTTACTAACGACTCTTTCACTGCCCGCAACCTCTGCACCACATTCACCAAAGACTTCATTTCTTCCGCCGTCACGTCCTCAGGATCTGTTGAGGATAGCAGTTTATAAAACGTGCAGTGGACGAAGCCGTTTATGCAGAGCAATAGACTGTATTCCCTATGTCCAGCAGTGGACATCTTTCGGCTAATAAGGTCATGATGATGATGATGAGAATTATGGTGATTAAGATGACGACGAAACGGAAACGCTGTCCGGAGCACGGTGGAGTTTGCACCTTGGGGGCAGCTATTTTCCATCTCATTATGGGGGAATTTTTCACGAAATAAAAGGCAGGCATATATATCTACTGTAGTGTATTATGGGACCGAGGGATGGTTAGTTCTAGTCAAAAGCGAAATACTTCATAAGAAAATACTCACACTTATAGAAGGAGAAGTGCCGATCCTTGGCTTTTCCGAGCATGAAGTCGAGGCCTTCCAAGCTGAACAGCGGTTCCATTACCAACGCTTTCGTTACTTTATCCAAGTGCTGTA